>RJWJ010002320.1:6874-54644 GCA_004363605.1 Indri indri
CAGGCATGCGCCACCATGCCCGGCTAATTTTTTCTATATATATATTTTTAGCTGTCCAATTAATTTCTTTCTATTTTTGGTAGAGACGGGGTCTCGCTCTTGCTCAGGCTGGTCTCGAACTCCTGAGCTCAGAACGATCCGCCCACCTCGGCCTCCCAGAGTGCTAGGATTACAGGCGTGAGCCACCGCGCCCGGCCATAAGAAGTGCTTTTTAAAAATTTGGAGATAACTTACATTTGATACACATACAAATCTTAAGTTTGATGAATTTTTATATGTGAATACACTTGTTTAACCACAACTCAGATCAAGAAATAGGACATTTCCAGCATCTCAGAAGGCTACCTTATAGTCCTGTCCTCCCAGAGATACTTACTATTCTAATATTTATTACGCTAGATCAGCCTATTTTTGAACTTTATATACATGGAATCATTCAGTGTATACTCGTTTGTGTCGGTCTTCTTTCACTCATTGTTATTTTTTTTGGTGTTCATTCATGTTATATCAGCATTTTATTCTTTTTTATTGCTGTGTAGAATTCCATTATATTTCACAGTTTATTAATCCATTTTGCCATTGAAGGACAAATGGGTAGTTCAACGCTGGTTTTTAATGAGCAAATTTTGACAAGAATTGGGATAATGGGAGATAGCATACTGAAAACAGAGTGTTACTTCTTGGAGTGGAAATAGGATTGAGGTTGTTTTAGTGAGATTGCCTGTACCAGGTATACTTGTGTAAGAGTATGATGCCCCAAGTGCCCAAATCCCAGTTTTCCTTTTTTCTGATCTTTGTGCTGTTTTCCACTGTTCACAATATCTTTTTAAAAGGTCTCTTTTAAAAAGATATTTAAAACTGGTCTCCATTATTCAGGCACTATCTTGGTTCTTTTACCTGGTTGAGTATACCTTCTTTGTCTGGCTATACTTCTTTCTCCAAGGTTCAGTCCTTTGCCCTCGTTTCGTATATTCTTTTCCATTTAAGTTTACCCTCGCAGATTATCAGTTTTGGTTTGTAGGTGATTCCAGATCTTTCTTTGTAGCCCTAATGTGTTCTCTAAGAGTCAGACCCTTGTTTCTAACTTCTCGTTAGATGTGTTTGGGTTATTTCAAATTCTGCATTGGAAAATATGACGTAGTGGCACAGGATTGTCGGTTTCTCTTGTATGACCTCATGTAAGTCTCTAGATTTATTCCTAATTCATTGGTAAAATGAAGAGATTCTACTGGAATCTGAAGGTCCCTTCTGAGTCTCCTGGGCTCAGGCGATCTTCCTGTCTCAGACTCCTGAGTAGTTGGGACTACAGGCGCGTACTACCATGCCTGGCTAATTTTTCTATTTTTTGTAGAGACGAGGTCTCACTCTTGCTCAGGCTGGTCTCAAAGTCTTGACCTCAAACAATCATCCCACCTTGGCCTCCCACAGTGCTAGGATTACAGGGCATGAGCCCCTCGGCCTGGCCCATTTAATGTTTCCTATCTAAGACATGACCAATCCAAGATCTGATTTCCATCTTGGTTTCCCAATTTCCCCCAGTAATAAGGCTGAGAATGGTTATGAAGTGGCAGACCCAGGATCTAAGCCCAAGTTATCAACCTGAACCACACTGCGTCACCATTAGAGTGCTTAGATGTGTAAGAGTAAGGGAAGAACAGTGACACTTTTGCTGCTTTTATAGCTGCTGAAAGAGGAAAGTAGTTGTAGGTTATGTGGAAGAGTAAGATCTAGATAGCTTATGAATAATTGTAGTGAAGGGTCTGGTGAAATGAATAGTTGATGTGTGCTGACCTGTGCTCTCCAAACACCCCAGCGTTCTCTGCCTCTGAACTTTGGTTGTAGAGTTTGTGATGCTAAAAAATGTTAGATGATGTTGCTGGTTGGTTGTATGGAAGGTCTTCAGAGAATGGCAGTGTTTTTTTGTTGTTCTTGCAAGTCCAGAAGCTATTTTATCCAATAGTTGGGTTTGGGGAGACAGATTTCATCCAAGCTCACAAGAAGCCAATTAATAAATGCAAATTTGGTAATTTGCATAAAGAATATACCCAATATAATATATATATATATATACACAATATATATATAAAGCTATCAAGCTGCTAGCATATTTTATCCTTGGGAGAAACACATTACAATTGATAGGTTGTTGCTTTCTTCTTTTACGTGTACTTATCAACACTTCCTTCCTGAAGATGCTCTCTTGTCACCTTGAGTGAACCCTCTCAGCTATATTTTTATTAACCGTCTTTTAGGATGGGTCATTTCTACAGATACCAGAGCCTATTCATTTTGTGCTGATGTTTTGCTACTTTTACTTCATATATCAGTCAGGGTTCAGCTAGGTCATAGAAACTACATAGTATTATATTTAGTAATTTAAACAGAACATTTAATGGAGTTATTAACTATAACAGGGGATTGGAGTAACAAGGGATTGGCTAGTAAGTAAAGAGATCTCTAAAGAATATAGAAATAGCAGATATAAGAATCAGCTGAGATAGAAGTGCAAGGAGGCGGACCCCCAGGGGCAGAGATCCAGACCTTGCTGGAGATGGCATGGCCATGGTTCACTGAATGACAGAGAAGTAGTTGTGGTGGAATTTGCCAGAAATCCACCCTTTAGGGTACTGGGGAAAGCTGTTAATGTGGAGGTGTCTCGAGGGGAAGCCGCTGACTTGTGAGTGCTGCTGACTACTGTGTGCTGCAGGAGTGCGCTGCAGCAACTGTCACTGCAGTGCCATGTGCACTGAAGAAGCTGCCCATGCTGCAGGAGCCCCGTGCTGGAGAAGCCACACATGTACTACAGGAGCTGGATGTTGGAGAAGCTGTCTGTTCTGTAGGCTGGGGCTGGAGAAGCTGCACACCCTGCAGGAACTTGCCTAGAGGAGCACCTTAGACCCAGGAAGAGAGAGACCCTTCCTCCTGCAGTGTCTCTACAGTATTCTTTACTAATAATGTTTAACATTGTGCCAGCAGGCCAAGGAAATATAGTTAAAGGCTCTGGCTCCGTTTTTGCAGAGTAGGCAATGAAGTTGAGATAATTGATAATAGATGAGATAATAGATAATTGGCACATTCAGAGAGTCATCTTATCTCTAAGCTACTTCTGTGCCTCTCTTTCTGTAGAGCTCCCTAAGCCTATTCTATAGAAAACTGAGTTGGTATGTAGGATCTAAATGAGTGAGGAGGCACAGGAATTAATCAGAGGGGCCGCGGTGATTGGTAGTTAAATTTACAATGACATACTTACTTGCTTGTAATCTTGTAAAAGTCTATATGCATTCCAAATAGAATGACAGTTTCCTAGAATAAAGAACCTGAAACAAGATTGTTAAATTACATTTAACGTAATAACTGTTGTTTATCTATATTTTCTTTTTTCTCTTTTTTTTGAGATAAGATCTTGCTCTGTCACCCTAGCTAGAGTGCAGTGGCATCATCATAGCTCACTGTAACCTTCAACTCTTGGTTCCTCCTTCCTCAGCCTCCCAAGTAGCTGGGACTACAGGTTTGCGCCACCACGTGTGGCTAAGTTTTCTATATTTTGTAGAGATGGGGTCTCTTGCTCAGGCTGGTCTGGAACTCCTGACCTCAAAAAAATCCTCCTGGCGGGGGGAGGGGGAACAAGGGCATCATATGTAACCTAATCATCTGTACCCCCATAATATGCTGAAATAAAAAAAAAAAAATCCTCCTGCCTTGGCCTCCCAGAGTGCTAGGATTATAGGCGTGAGCCACTGCACCTGGCCTGTATTTTCTTTTTTGAAGCAATGGCTGATGTTTAAGGTATATGGTATCACAGCAATTTCAGACCTGCAAAGATTCCAGAGGGTGTGTTTTTTTGATACTTTTCCCTCAACTAAACAAGTATGTGTCTTTGAGTAAGCTACTTTCACATTTTTGCATTTCCCTGTCTTTTTACATGGGGCTACTGGTATGTAGTTCTCTGAGGTTTTAGGAATTTGTGTTTGTAATGATCTTGAAACATTTGTAATTTTAAAGAGTTACTACATTTCCGTCAAGGTCTAATGTAAATTTATTTTGATATTGTTCTAGGACTAGGAATTGCATGTGAATCTTTTGAACAAGAGTAGTTTTTAGTTATTATTAGTGTAATACCCTCTTATCCCGAATTTAGATTTAAGAGCAGCATCAGTTATTTGGCATAGCACATGATTAAACTTGGAAGTTTTATTGTTTATTTATTTTTTAAAGAACCTTTGAATAATGAAAATAGCTGAAATGAACTGAAGAACCAAAGGCTGCATGCTGTGTGTTGTGATTGGTAGATTTGGCTGAACAGAAATTCACATTTGTTAGAAAAACCAAGACTCGCTTATGAAAAACTAAGAAGCACTGGAAAAATGGTACAGAAGGGAGAAACACAAGAGATAAGACACAAATTATAAAAAGAAAATATGGAGAAAAGAGGGTGACTTTCTAGTAGAGGCTGCCAATAACAGCAGCAAGGTCAGGCCTTGGGGGCAGTGGTGGTAGCCCAGCAAGAAGTGGTCCTGGGAAGAAAGAGTATCCTCAGAAGTGGAAAGGGAGAGAGAATACTCACAATGACCACTCTGTCGTCTGAAGGTTACGATATAGAAGGGAGGGCTCAGATTCATACTAGGGGCAAACAGATTTACACGTTTATATTTGTTAGGATTCTTTCAGTTATGTGTGACAGAAACTTAAATTCAAACTAGGTTAAGCAAAAAGACTATTAATTGGCTCCAGAAACTGAAAAATCCAGAGGGTAGATCAAGAATGGCTTAATTTGTATGGAAAATCTCAAACAATGTCAGTAGGTATCTGCCTCTGGCTCTGTTGAATCTGTGGTTTCCTCTGTATTTGCTTCATAAGAAGGCAGGTTCTCTACAAAGGTGGCAGGGCAGTAATGGACCACCAACAGTGTCAGTCTTACATTCTACCAGTTTAGCAATTTTAGCATGTAGCAAAACTCTTGGAGTTGAGATTTTTTTGTCCTGGTTTGACTTGTGGGCCTTTGTCTGAATCAGTGAGGGGAATAGAATGTTTCGATTGGTTAAGCCTGGGTCATGTGCTCACACTTAGTGCCCACCAAGTCACATGGATTTGAAAGATGGGGAGAGGTTATTGCCCAAGGGAAAATGGAGGTGCTATTAACAGAGGAAGAGGAAAATAGATACTGGTAGGCAAAAATAACAGATGTCCACTATGCTATCTCTGTAACTCCTTACATATAATTCCTGTTGTTTAAATATATGTTTTGAAAAGAGCTTGTGTAATGTGTGGAGAAAATATTTTATGTTTCTTAAACAAAAACCCAACAAAAAGCCCCTTATTTATAAGTATTAGTTATCTTTTTATTTTTCCTACTGTCCAAATCCTACTCATCTTTAAGATCTAGCTCAAATTTCAACTCTTATATAAGGGTGAAAGTTTCTGTCTTACATATGGATTCTTAGAGCCTTTATTGTCTGTATCACGCATTTGGCAGTTAATGATCTTGTATCATCTTTTGTGTTGTGGTCTTTAGCACTGTTTAAAATCTTTTTTTTTTTTTTTTTTTTTTAGACAGACTCTTGCTCTGTTGCCTGGGCTAGAGTGCTGTGGCGTCAGGCTAGCTCACAGCAACCTCAAACTCCTGGGCTCAAGCAATCCTGCCTCAGCTTCCCAAGTAGCTGGGACTACAGGCGTGTACCACCACGCCCTGTGCTACCAAGACCCGCTAATTTTTCTAAATTTCTAGAGGTGAGGTCTCACTGTTGCCAAGTCTGGTCTCCAACTCCTGATGTCAAGCAATCCTCCCCTCCCGGCTTCCCAGAGTGCTGGGATTACAGGCCTGAGGTGTGACCTCGCCCCTAGAAGCTCTTTTCTTAAGAATTTTCAATTTGTGAATTTGTGTGGATATGAACAAGTCATTTGCCAGAGCAAAACTATTCTCTGTCTCTTAGATACTATGTATCACTCTGGACTTTGAAACAAATGGAAGCAGAAGTCTTTTAGAACCTAATCTGATCATACATGGAAGTACTTCTAGTTTTAATTGCCTGAGACTAGTGGCATTTAAGGTCTGTAGGGAAAGAGAGGCTCAGGAAACTTGACTCTACTTTTTTGAGGAATAAACACTTTTTAGATAAATGATAAAAGGGAAACTATATTGTTAGTGAAGCATCCTATAGCACTTTCTCCAAATAGGGCATTTTGGTACTTTCCTAATACAAGTAGATTTCTTCCCGTTGTATACTATTGATAGCTTGGAGGAGAAAACTTGAGGTGTCAGCAACAGAATTAATGCCAATTCTTGTGACACCCAAAAGGATAAAAATTACATTTTCAGTAAATTGGCATAATGGATACTCTGAGAAAGTACAATTAGCCTTTTTTTTTTTTTTTTAAATAAGGACACTAATCCCAAAATTAGCCTTCTTGATTGAGAGCATTACATCGTCATTCCATCTGGCAAAATCTTAAGTTTCCAAAAATGTTTAAGAAGGTAAGCAATCAAGAATTTTTTTATCTCTGATTAGTTTGCCAGTTTAATTTTGGTTAAGTTGCTCTAGAAGTTTGAAGTTCGTTTCAAGTTTGAGATCAAATATAGGAGCTAAATACATTTTGCAGACTGTTGGAATCTAAGTTAGAGATAAGAGGTCCATATTACAAAACCCTGGACAACTTCCCTTAAGGGAAGACCTTAGGGTGTAAACGTTTCAAAATTTTTATCTAAGAAACTGGATACTATTTCCTGAAATCTTCTGGTACTACTTATCAACTTAGAACTGTTTCTGGTATTAAAAAACCCTGCTAGATTGGGCACACGAGGCTGTTTAGTCTCTCTTTATTTACAACTTTCATGATGCCAGTTTAAATTTGATATGCAAAAAGAGGGAATATAGTCTTTTGTTTGATAGTTGTATATGTTCGTTATCTAACAGCTCTCCAATAAAGTGACACATTTAAAGATGTATTTTAGAGTCTTTTAGGGTTGAAAAAGCAGTAAGAGAGTGCATACTTCTCTCAGGGTAGTAACTCAGATTTGGACAACTTTAAATATAGCTCATATTTTGATAGATGTTGCCAAGGTTGTGGTTCTTGGAGAACAAATCAAGTTAGGCAATTCACTAGGGAGGAAACATTTAGTTTTGTGGGTATGCAGTTTTGGTAGTAGTCAGCCAAAAGACACATCTGCAGGATGCAGTTTTTTTTTTTTTCATGCCTTGAATTTTGCAGATTCATGGCTTCAACATGCCTCAGAAGCACTTGCATTTCATTTTTCTGTAATTGATTTTTCTGTTGTGTATTGTTTCCAGTCCTTTCGCTGAACATGTCATCTTACATGTAGAGTTCCATCTAGTGGTAAAAGTGATAATTGTAGACTATAGGTAGGTGATAAAAATTATTTTTCTTGAGGGATCTTACCTCTATCATTCTTTGGGATAGTTGCCTGGAGCCTTTGTCATCTCTGTGTGCCTACATACCTAGGTACTAATTCTCCTGGTTCTGGCCATCTATGCAAAAGGTTTTATAATGAGGAAATTAACTTTTAGTATATACTTTGATATTCTATGATATTTATACCAAGTTGTAGTGAGATTTACACCAAAACTACTTGGTTTCTTAAAAAAAATTTGTCATGAAATGTTGAATCTACATATAAGTAGATAGAATAATATAATCAGTACACTTGCCATCATATAAGCTTTAGCAAATCTTAACATTTTACCATATTTAATTCAAATCCCCTCTCTCCTTTTCCCATGGCTCAGTGATTTATCACAAGAACATTACTAGCACCCTAGAAACTCCTCTTATGCCTTTATGCCTACTCTTCTTAATCACTACCCTCAAAATGTAACCATTATGCTGAAATGTATGGTAAATATTAATATATCATTGTGTTTCTTTACAGTTTTTGGTGTTTTTTGTCGTTATTGTTTTTGTGTTTTTCTTTTTGGATTTGGACTCCTGGGCTCAAGCAGTTGTCCCGCCTCAGCCTTCTGAGCCTGAGTAGCTGGGACGACAGGGGCACACCACTGTGCTTGGCTCTTTACGGTTTTGCCATTTAAGCAAGTATCTCTAAACATTAGTTTTGTTTGTTTTTAAAATTTGATATAAATATCGTTATATAGTATGTAGTTGTCTCTTGGTGTGTGTGTATGGCTTCTTTGCTCATTATTTCTGAGAATCATCTATAGAGGTGTATATAGCTAGAGTCTGTCCATTTTCATTATTATGTAATATTGCTTTGTAAATAACACAATTTTAAAAACTTTTATGCTGGACTTTTTTTTTTTTTTTACACAGAATCTCACTGTGTTGCCCAGGCTAGAGTGCTGTGGCATCAGCCTAGCTCACAGCAACCTCAAACTCCTGGGCTCAAGCAATCCTCCTGTCTCAGCCTCCCAAGTAACTGGGACTACAGGCACTTGCCACCATGCCCGGCTAATTTTTTCTCTTTTTAGTTGTCCAGCTAATTTCTTTCTATTTTTAGTAGAGACAGGGTCTCGCTCTTGCTGAGGTTGGTCTTCAACTCCTGACCTCAAGTGATCCTCCCGCCTTGGCCTCCCAGAGTGCTAGGATTATAGGCGTGGCCTACCATGCAGACAGTATGTTGTTTTAATTTGCATTTCTCTGATGTCTTATAATAATGAGCTTTTTTTTTTAAATTTACTTTTTAGAGATGGGGTTTTGCTATGTTACTCAGGCTGGTATTGAGATCCTGTGCTCAAATGATCCCTCTATCTCTGCCTCTCTAGTAGCTGGGACTACAGGTACACCCTCCTCGAGTATTTTTTTTTTTTTTTTTTTTGAGACAGAGTCTCACTCTTTTGCCGGGGCTAGAGTGCCGTGGCGTCAGCCTAGCTCACAGCAACCTCAAATTCCTGGGCTCAAGCAATCCTACTGCCTCAGACTCCCGAGTAGCTGGGACTACAGGCATGCGCCACCATGCCCGGCTAATTTTTTCTATATATTTGTAGTTGTCCAATTAATTTCTTTCTATTTTTAGTAGAGATGGGGTTTCGCTCTTGCTCAGGCTGGTTTCGAACTCCTGAGCTCAAACAATCCGCCCGCCTCGGCCTCCCAGAGTGCTAGGATTACAAGCATGAGCCACTGTGCCAGGCCGTGAGTATTTTTTAACATGAGTATACGGGCCATTTGGCTATCTTTTTCTATGAGATTTTGTTCAAATCTCATGTCCATTTTTCTTTATTTCTTTCTTTCTTTTTTTTTTTTTTTTTTGTGTTTTTTGAGACAGTCTCACTCTGTTGCCTGGTCTAGAGTGCAGTGGCATCATCATGGCTCATTGCAACCTCAAACTCCTGAGCTCAAGTTATCCACCTCCTTCAACCTTCTGAGAAGCTGGGACTACTGGTGCGTGCCACCATGTCCACCAGGCTAATATTTCTACTTTTTGTAGAGATGGGGTCTTGCTTTTGATCAGGCTGGTCTTGAACTCCTGGCCTCAAGCAGTCCTCCCACCTTGGCCTCCCAGAGTACTAGGATTACAGGTGTGAGCCACCACGCCCAGCCTATTATTACTTTTAATGTTTTAGATATATTTGTTTATTTACTATGAATGGATAGTGTATTCACATGAATAAAAAATCTAGAAAATACAAAAGAGCATGCAATGAAAAGTTTCTCTCTGACTGCTATTCCTCTTTCATTCAGTTTTCCTCTTTAGAAGCATTGTGACTTTATTTTTATAAAACTTTGTTTATGTCATTTATTGTGCAGAAAAATTTAATTTTAATATAGTTATCAATTTTTTCTTTGTGAATTGTGCTTTTTATGTCTTAAGAAACCCTTCCTGTGCCTCATTAATTTATTCTTCTGTACTGTTTTCTAAAGTTTTTAAAGTTTTACTTTTCATATTTAGATCTTTATTATTATTATTTTTTTTGCCCACATGCCTGTTGAGGGAGCTCCTGGGAAGCCCAGGGGTGCTGTGAGGTCTTCCCATTGTGGTCCCTGCCTCTGCCTCTTCCTTTCTCCCCTCAGCTCCCACTATGACCATCCATCCCAGTGGGTGCTGGCTGGGTTTCCTGTGTGCCCAGGTGACCCTGTGGGAACTCATATTTAGATCTTTATTCTACCGGGAATTTACTTTTTTGTGTTTGGTATGAGGTAGAGATCATAGCCCTCCTCCCCCCCAATACTGTAAAACTACTTGTCCTTATGCTCTTACATTATGTGATTGTTTTGTCTAATACAACTTTCAGTGGTGATGGGAGTTTGCTGTTGGGCTTCATGTACACATTGGCAAGTACAGTTAACTCGTCCAGTTTTTTATTTCTGTTTTGTTCCTGCTTGCAGATGAGTGCTCAGAGTCCTAAGTACTGCTTTTCAAGCACCATAATGTGCCCTGTGTCCTCTAACATGTCTGGAATTTGTGTAGGCTGTGCTGGGGCAGGGAAAGGAGAGTTCCTTTGTCACCACAAACAAGGAGAAAGCTTTTTTCCTGTCTCTTCGATTTACCAATGCCTCATCAGAAGCTTTCAGCACTTATGTAAGAAATTTATTATTATTTTTGAAGTTGAGCAAACTTAAGAGTTTGTTTTAAAATATCATAGAGCAGTAAGTTGTTTTTGTTTAAATATATAATTTTTTTTCTTTGGTCTTAGACATTTCTTAAGTTCTTAAACATGTTCCTTGATATTCTTAGCTTTATATTGTGATATTGTGCATTCTTTGGAGAGGGATTAGTGGGCTTTGTGATATGGGAATAACTTAAAGAAAATAACCCACTCTGTCTTTTCCATCTATCATCTTCCATTTTACTACTTCTTTTTTTTTTTTTTTTTTTAACCATTTCTGTCTCTTAAATATTGTCTTAACCAGATGGTCCACTTGGAAAAAGTGAGGGTGGGGGGCGGAAACCTAGCTTAAAGAAATTAACAAGAGTGAATGAACATAGGAAGGAAGGGGAGGAAAAAGCAGAGGGGAAAAGAAACTGAGATTGTTTACATGTTGCTTGTGTGTTAGGACTTCTGTGGTATTTTTTTTCTCGTATTCCTTATAAATAGCTAGGGGTAGCCTTGAACCTGTTTATTCTTCTACCTGTTCAGGTTGTTTAGGAGGGAGCACTTTGGGGGATGATGGCCAAGTAGGAGGGATTTTGTTGAGAAACAGTATACCTAGGGGGTTTGTGCTTCTAGTACCTTTCTCACTAGTGTGTAGTATTTTATCCAGTTTAGTGCTGAAGGGTCAACTATGATAAAAGTATTAGAAATCTTAACTGAGTCTTGCTCTGGACATTCATAAAATAAAAGTCTGTAGGTTTTAGTGTGTGTAGGTATTTTTACTTCAGGAATATAATGGATGCTATTCATATACATTTATATGTTAGAACTAATTTGATCTGAAATCAGTTATTCAGAATTAAAAGGGATGTGAATTCCATAAAGTGATCAGTTTAGACTCGATAAATTATATGATTCTTTTGGTGCTAACACATTTTATGATTTTTTCATCCCTATTAGTAGAGTGGCAATTTTTTTTTAAATCCCCTAAATATTCTCCAGGATGGAGTGATAATTTCTTATCGGCAGTGATTATAAATAATAGTTCATATTGACTTGTTTCTTGACTGAAATAAGTTGACATTAAAAAAAAAGAGGCTCTTATCAATGGCTTAAGATGAAGTTGCTTCTGATTCTAATTGAGTTATAATCATTGGCATCTTTAAGTTTGTACAGGAAAAATAACCTATCCGTAACCTATCTAGTGTATACAAAAGTTGAGGAGACAAGCATTTTAAATTCTCTTTCTTTCTTTCTTTCTTTTTTTTTTTTTAGCAACAGGTTCTTTGCTCTGTTGTCTAGGCTGTAGTACAGTGGTGTGATCATGGCTCATTGCAGCCTCCAACTCCTACCTCAAGCAATCCTTCCACCTCAGCCTCACGAGTAGCTGGTACAATAGGCGCATGCCACCATGCTCAGCTAATTTTTAAAAAAAATTTTTTTTGTAGAGACAGGGTCTTGCTATATTACTTAGGCTTCTCTCAAACTCCTGGCCTCAAGCAGTCCTGCTGCCTTGGCTTCCCAAAGTGCTGGAATTACAGGTGTGATCCACTGTGCCTGGCCTAAGATCTTTAGTGACTTTTTGGCTTGAGACAATTCATAGTTTTTATTTTATGTGATTTTTAATATGTTATCATTTTAGAAAAAAAGAATTCAGTAGCCACCAACTGAGGATTTGGGCCATTGATTAAAATTATGTAATAATTTTTCAAGGAAGTAGAGATGAACTTTGAAGTTCACCCATACCTTGTTTTCATTATATTATTATGAAAAATTATCCAGGTAGTGCTGGCAAAGTGCATTGTAGATAAGTAGTATTTAATATTTAGAGGTGTCTGTCATTTTTCCTGGAACCTAGGGTGCAGTGGGCAACTTTTAAGTTGTGATTGCTTTTTGTGGTGGGAATGTTTGTATGAGTCAGGTGAATTTCAGCTTCACCTGACTGAGATGTGATAACTTGTCTTTTCTGGTTTATGTCTATTCATTGGTTATATAATACTATATGTAATAAGAATTAGAACGAGCCATTAGAGTTAACTGTTAGTGGATACAAACAATGATGTATCTGCTATAAGATGGAATAATACAGGTTTTTTTCCCCCTTTTTTTCTTTTTTCCTGGTAAAGTGAAGCAGTGGGAGTGGGGAAGGAACAAATGCATTTCTTAAATGTAATAATATAATAGAAATAAAAAGTGGTAGGCATTGGGGAACAAAGAACAGGGTAGTAGTTAGTCATTGGGAGACAAAGAACAGGGTAGAAAATATTTCTGGGAGTTAGAGGACCTTTGCCAGGAGTATAGCCAATATAATTTATGAGTGGAAAACCAGCTAAGATCAGGGGCCCTATAGAGAAGAACCTGTCTGAGCAAAGGTTGGATTTAGATGATGGATGGGTCAGAAGCATCCAGAATTGAAGAATTTTTAAAATAAAACCTATTTGTGGACCTGAGCAAAGCTGAATCAATATCTATGTTATGTACCTGCAAGTGCCATCCATTCTGTGGAGGCTTTTTGGTTATGAGGAACAGAATTCAAGGGCAGCTGGCTCAGTTAAAGGGTGCTGATTATAAGGACCTTCTGCCTCTGTGTTGGCCAGGAACCAAAGAACCCAATGAGTAGCACATAAGAAACACATACAAAAACGATCCCTTCAAAGACTCTTTCATTTTTTTCAGTGATGCCATCTGCAGTTTTGTTATCTGCAATGATTCTTCCCTTCGAGGTCAGCCCATTATCTTCAATCCTGACTTTTTTGTGGAGAAACTCCGACATGAGAAACCTGATGTGTTCACCGAGTTGGTGGTCAGCAATATCACGAGGCTTATTGATTTACCTGGAACTGAGTTGGCTCAGCTGATGGGGGAAGTGGACCTTAAGTTGCCTGGTGGGACTGGCCCAGCATCAGGATTCTTCCGGTCTCTAATGTCTCTCAGACGAAAGGGTAGGAGATGTGTCTGAACGGTGGGCAGGTCTCAGCTGTTCCCTGGGCCTCTTCTTAACAATGTCACATTCCCTGAAGAGTTGCTATTAACTTAAAGCATTTTTTGCCATTTTTCTTACTTTCATAAGTAGTAAAGCTTTAAGTAATAGTAATAAAAATGATAAAAACTGTCTAGATACAGAAATAATTAAGCTAAAGCAAATATATTCAATCCCTGAGTGATGATGTGATTAATTTAGGTTATCAGGATTGTCTTGATTTTCATGTCCTATTAATGCACTAAAATAATATTTAAAAAACAAAGTTGGCTGGGCAAGGTGGCTCATACTTGTAATCCTAGCACTTTGGGAAACTGAGGCAGGAGGATTGTTTGAGCCCAGGAGCTTGAGATCAGCCTGGGCAATAGCAAGACCCCATCTCTACAAAAAAATGAAAAAATTAGCTGAGTGTGGTGGTGCGCAGCTGTATCTACTCAGGAGGCCGAGGCAGGAGGATTGCTTGAGCCCAGGAGTTGGAAGCTGCAGTGAGCTATGATGATGCCACTGCATTCTAGCCGGGGCATCAGAGGGAGACCTTGTCTAAAAAAACAAACAAACAAAAAACCAAAAAACCCCTCACAAAGTTACATAGCTGGAGAGTACAGTAAAGAAAGCTTGGATTTTTTTTTATTGCAGTAGTTCTGAAATGTTTTCATTCCATGGAATGCTTTGATAAGTTAGATACCTATGAATCACCCCGAAAAAAATCTTCCCATAAAATAAATTGTAGCCTTTTGATATTATCATTAAAAGTTATTATTTTATCTTATTAAATATAAGGGAATCATTAATGTAGAAAAAATGTTTAAACATTATTACAGATCAGATCCTGTACCAACTCCAGTGGATAAATCTATCATGCTTTGCCAACCTCGGCTCTTAAGTTTTGTTTTCTGTTTGTTTTTAAATTAAATACCATCATGCTAGATATTGTTACTTAAGTAAGATGATCTTTGTCTTCAAGAACCTATGCTCTAATATCGAACTTGGAAGGAGTTGATTGATAGTTCCGATTGCGTTTTCTGGTGCGTTTCCAATTCTAAGGTTTTTGTTTACTGACCTTGTAAAAACATTTGCTGAATTGTAAAATAGGATGCTTGTTTTTAAGTATGATGATTTTGTACTATTTGTATGAAATGTAGCCCTATCCTATTATATGGTTTTTCAGAAAAAGAAGTGGTATTTGGATCCCCACTGACAGAGGAAGGCATTGCCCAGATATACCAACTGATTGAATATCTGCACAAGAGTAAGACTATTAGAAATTTTATTGTTCTTTGTTTAATGAAGAATTGTCAGTTTTCTATTGAGAGCTAACTGCCTTGAGTTAGTAGGTGCCAATTAACCATCAATAAAGGAACTAATCAGTGATAATTTCAGGTGGCATGTTTTAAAATATATTTCCTTTTAAGCTTCATCTTATGTATTGGTTTGCTTTATACTCTCAAAGATATATATAAATTAGATGGTGTCTATGAAATCACATTTACCTCTTAATTTAGAGAGACATTTTTTCTGGAAAAATACATTGTCCCTAAAGAATTGTTACATTTATTCAAGGGAGTATAATACTTTTCATCTCCAGAATTCTATGATTAAAACACACTCTTAATCATTTCACTTTTTACTAGTCATACTGGTTATGTCATTGCTCTAAGTGCTTGGCATAGCTGAGTATATGTGAAATGTATGGCCTTATGTGATGCCTTGATAAATTCAAAATATTTCCTTGATAAATTCAACCCAAACACTTATTTATGGCTTATCTCATGTGGGACATTGTGCAGGAACTGGATGTGCTAGGAACTGGAGCAGGGGTTGCAAACTGGCAGCCTAAGGGCTTGAGTCATCTGCATTTATGTTTTGTTTGGTTGGCAAAGGATTACATTAAAAACAAAATAAGTTATCACTGTTTTAAAATGGGGAAGGTACAGGTTTTCAGCTTCTTTGATGATAGGAAGATCTAGCATCCTTGGGCTCAGCTGCCGCTTGGATACGATCAGCTGAGACTCAGGTGTGGCTCCCCAGTTTGTTATGGTTCTCATTCATTTTTTTACTATTGCCTGCCTGGCCCTGTAGGCATTTGAACTTGGACCCCTGAATAAGGAGTTGTACAAAGATGAATATGTACCTAAGCTGAAAACATGAATACTCACACTTCTTCCAGATCAAACCAAAACTATATGTCCTGCCTTTTTTTATTTTTTTAAGACTAGTCAAGTGCAGTAGTGAGAAAGGGGAAAGAGTAGAACAAGGGCATTGATCTATAACTGACTGTGAACAATCGATTGAGATAACTCACTACCTTCAGACCAGCCTGTCTCACCTTTTTTAATCCCTTTAGATGATCCTAGAACCTAGTTGGGAGGGAAGAATAGTTTAGTTTGGATGAACCTAAGTTTCTGGAAATCTCTTAGACTGAAAGGTGATTTGACACATTAGAGTTCTAATTCCTGAAGCAGTATAGAGACTCTAGATTCATTATGGGCTGCAAAAATAGTTTACAGGTGCTACAAACCTCCACAGATGAACTCAGCCTCTCTAAACCATTGATTAGGTTAAATTTATAGTCTCCACGTGTACCTCAGGAGGTTGAATGACTCCTAGGAGGACCGTCTTTTTAGTCGTGAGCTCTCCAGGTGCTTAGGGATGTTCAGGTATGTCTCCTAAGGGGGCCAGTAGGTTCTAACTTACTCTGGGAAAAAAGGCAAAAACCTACTTCAAGGGCTTTGTAAAGGGTCTTTTAAGTGTAAAGTAGTTTTTGCACTACATATTTTAATCATAATTTCTCTTTTTGCATTCTTTTTGCCCATTCTCCATTTTCTTCCATGCTAAGCAGACTTGCGAGTAGAGGGTTTGTTTAGAGTACCAGGGAATAGTGTCCGACAGCAGATTTTAAGGGATGCTCTCAATAATGGAAATGACATTGACTTGGAATCGGGGGAGTTTCACTCCAATGATGTTGCCACTTTGCTGAAGATGTTTCTAGGAGAGTTGCCGGAGCCTCTGCTGACACACAAACATTTCAATGCACACCTCAAAATTGCTGGTGAGTATAGGAAGTAAGACGGAGATGTAAATACGTTTCTTTCAGTTTAGTAAAGTCATTTGGAATTTTCTGTTGCTTGTAACCCACAGCAATACTTTTAATATTGGTTAAGGTTTCATGATATTGCTGGGCTTCTCTGGGTACTCAAAAGTTAAGCTGGCCAGTTAAGTTTGACTTAATCAAATGGCTTTCTGGATAAATAGGGGTTTTTTTTGGTTTTGTGTCTCTCCTGTCTCTTTACATCTGTATCTTGATTCTCCCTCACTGGGCCTCAATTTTCTCTCTTATAAAATTGGGATGATGATGATGATGATGATGATAATAATAATAATATCTCTTAGAGTTGTGATGAAGAAGACATGAGGTAATTACATAAAATGCTTAATTAGCACAGCCCAGGCCACAGTAAACTCAGTACAAGAGTGCTGTTATTATTGTTGTATTATTTTTATTTCTGTGGTACTATCTATGTTTTTCTCTGTCTCACGTGAGTCTCAAGTATCCTCCGACTTTGGCTTCCTTTTGCAAGTAGCACCACCCTGCCTCTGAATTCCCTTTTAGGGATGAGGAAAGGATATATCAGTCCAGGGCTTTCCCAAGTCTCTTCCCTCTACATCTCTATTCCAAGCTCCGTCTTGGGACCCAGAACACTCGCCTAGGGGCAAAGCCTTGCTCCAGTCCCATAAATAGCCTCATAAAATCTTGAACCCCAAACCTGTCATCCTTGTGACTCCAGATCCAGGAGTCCCCTTTCCTAGCTAGACCCTGCAGTTTCAGCCCCCGCTCCCTCAGACCCAAAGGTTGGGGCCTCTAGTCCCTCCTTCGGTGGATCCCCAGCTTCCTCCTCCCTCAGGATCAAGGTGTCTGGGCTCTCAAGTCCCTATCCTTCCTCAACACTCGAGGATCAGGCCAGCGAACAGCACAGGTATGTGCCACCAGAAACCCCAATCATTGCTATTCTGTGACTGACCACTCCCGCAGCTGCCACCTGCTTCAAGATTCTTATTAAGATAAGGAGCTGATGATAAGATATGGTCTGGGTTTTATTTATTTTCGTATCTCTGGTGGATTCTAGCATAGTGCATTGAACATTTTAGTTGCTAGATAAATGTGTGCTTTTCGTTGATTGATTCAGATATCTCTGATAGTTACAGGTTTGGTATGTTTGCCTTGGTTTGGGGCTTTTACTAAATATTTCTATGCCTCAGTTGAGGTCATCTGTACTCTTGGAACATTTTTTAAAAATAGTGTTATTTGTTTTCTGAATAGGTAATACATTCACATGGTTCAAATTTCAAAAGGTTCAAAGAATATACTGTGAAAAGCTTCTCTCCTACCCCTGTTCCCCAGCATGTACTTATTCTTCCCAGAGACAGCCAGTGCTGGTGATTTCTAATGTGCCCTTCCAGAGATATTTTGTACACTTAACATACAAATACTGACATATATTCCTTTTCTTCTCTTTTTATGTAGTGGTAGGGTATTATACTCACGGTTCTGTGCTTTGCTTTTTTCAATTAATGCATCTTGGAGAATGTTCCATTTTCAGCTCTTAAATGGTTTCCTCATTCTTCTTTATGCCTGTGTGGCAGGAATTCATTCTTAAATTACACAGCTGTTATGCTGCTATAGGCTCTAAGTGCAAACAGCATCAAAATCCATACTGCATTTACTTACTTTTCTGCCCTTGAGTATTTCTTTTCCTCTTTCTTCTAATGTTAAGGAAGATAAATATAAGGTTTTTTCTTTTGAATAATTTTTACTACTTTAAAAAAAACTAGTTTTGAATTTTTAGAATCTAATAAGATTAGATTTTTTTTAGCACTTCGAGTAGCAATCCAGATGCTACAAATATTACTAGAATGTTATATAATTTTATAGTTATTTTGAGGAGAAATAAAATTGTTAGATCTCTGAAAAAAGGTTTGGAAAATATCGATAATTCTTTTTATAAGTGTTAATTAACATGAAGAATGTTTGTTTTGTTTGCTTTCTTGTTGAGTTCATTCATTTGAAATCCTCCCCTCTACCACCCTGTGAGTCACTGTTCTTTGAGAACATATTGAGGTGTGGCACAGTTGTAGCATTTGATAGACCTTGCTGATAACTGGAAGGGATTTTTGTTTTCAGTGTCATATTAACAGGAAACATTTTCTAGGAATATTACCTGCCTTCCCTAAACATGGAATTAACTGAGGTTAAATAACATACTGTAATCATTTTTAGGTCTATATGAATTATACCCAAATGATTATCAGTGTCTTTTGAAATTCTGATTATCCAGGGGACTGTTTTTATTGAAAACCTGTATAGCTGTTAAGGGAGAAACAAGGATTCTGACTCCATGAGGAGCTGCCTGGAAGCATCCTGTCATAAGGGCATAATTCACTCTCATTTTTATTTTAACCACAAAATGTCTGAGTGGGGAAAAGTAGAGAGGGTGGCATTATCAAAGGCATGTGTGGACATGTTTTTATTAATATTTCTCTTGGGTATATACCTAGGAATAGAATTGCTGGGTCAAATGGTAATTTTAACTTTTTGAGGAGCTGCCAAAATGTTTTCCAAAGTGGTGATACCATTTTACATTCCTACCAGTAATGTAGGAGGGTTTAATTTTCTCTACGTCATTTTTTTTTTTTAAAGCAAGCACAAAAATGAGGTTTATTGAGGAGAGAAAGATAGGATTATGGGGCAAGAGCAAGATATGAGTTTATAGAGCATGGTACTTACGCATTGTTGCATCAGGGCAGGCAGAAGGAAGGGCAAAGAAAGAGAGATTGGCTAGGGTCTGCATCTTATTTTATAGTGTCTGGATAGAGACCTCCCTTGTAATTTTCTCTACATCCTTGTCAACATTTGTTATCATCAGTCTTTTTGAAGTTATAGCCATCCTCATGGTTATGAAGTGGTATCTCACTGTGGTTTTCATTTGTTTTCTTGATAGCTAACGATACTGAGCATACAAGTGCTTATTGGCCACTTCTTTGAAGGAATGTCTATTCAAATCCTTTCCACATTTTTAATTAGGTTTTTATCTTTTTATTGTTGAATTTTATTGGCATTACGTTATTACATTTTGCCATAATCTTTGAATTTTGTTTATGCCTGATTCTTTTTTCCTCCTTTCTTTGATGAGAGTTGAGGGGAGGATGATAGTAATAGCGTTGATTTTTCTTGCTGATATTTTCTTCCTCCTTTGTAAATTCTGTTTTGTCCTCAAGATTTGACGCGGTTTGACGATAAAGGAAACAAGACCAATATACCAGATAAGGAGCGGCAAATCGAGGCTCTCCAGTTGCTCTTCCTCATTCTCCCTCCTCCCAATCGTAACTTGCTGAAGTTATTGCTTGATCTCCTGTACCAGACAGCAAAGAAACAAGACAAGAATAAGATGTCTGCCTATAACCTTGCCCTTATGTTTGCACCCCATGTCCTGTGGCCAAAAAATGTGAGTGTTGAGGGGAAGAGTAAAGATTGCTTGGTTTTCTTGGGCTGGACCTCATCCCGTGGCTATTCCTTGGTCAGGTTATCAAGGGTCCAAGGTCTAGTCTTCAGTTTTATGAGATTAAGAACTTACTTTATTAGTTCATTCAAAAGTAATCAAACCTGAGGGGGCCAATTCTGGTTAACCTCACTTACAGTAAGTCAGTCTCTGTAAACCTGCATGGCAACTTATTAGTGGAAACTCTTAGTGGGAAATTATAGCCACTAAATAAACTAGAATACCCATTTCGACTAGTCAGAAATCTTTCTTAACAGGAAAGCCTCCTTGGGAAATCAAATTAATTTCTGAAGGTTGAATGGTATAAATTTAGAATAGAGGTGTATGATCTTACGGGATAATGTCACCAAGCTTATGGCTGAGATGTCACTTATAGCAATCTTGTCCTAACTTTTCTGTTTCCTGTAGATATTCCTCCTGGTATAAAGCTGAATGTGCTTCTTATTACTGAGACCATGGCCTCCTCAGTGACTTGCATGAGAAATAAATTATCTGAAGTCTTTTAAACAAATTTTTGACCTGGAGGCACATAGCTCATATTCCTGTCCCTTTATAATATAGGTTTTACTATTTATTGTATGATGGAATTGGGAGTCAGGGTACTTGGGTTGGAAGCTACAAACCAGCTATGTTATCTATGTCTTTTACTTTTTCTATGTTAGGCTCCTTCTCCGTAAACTGGGCAAAATATGGAAAGTCCTCACTTAACGTCATCAACAGGTTCTTAGAAACTGCAACTTTAAGTGAATTTAAACAAATTTTTTTCCTAATCAGTGTTATAACAAAATGACACTGAATTTTCAAAATGATGTTATTTGAGGGCCTGCTGTTATTTGAGGACCTGCCCTAGGTCATTTCATTTAAAGTCATGGTTTCCAAGAACCTATCAGTGACTTTTTGAGGACTTACTATAGTAGCTTTACCAGTTACCTCATAGGTTGTTGGGAAGATAATAGAAATAGATTATAGTGACTTATGAAAGATTTTTGAGATTATAAGAAATGAGAAAAGGAAGGTAAAAGAGCTCGTGTGGAACATTTTACCTAACAAGTAACTAGTGCAAAAATAATATAAAGTTCTGGGCCAGGAAGAGCTCTAGGGTTGTGTGGAGGAGCAGAGAACACACCAACACTTGTCCATATTAAGGAGATTAAGCCTCAAAATGAAGGAATTTTAGCACCAGCTAACCAAGACAATGGAAAAGGAGTGAGTAAACTCTGGTTATAAAAAGAAGTATTTCAGGGGTCCTGGTAAAAGCAAACAGATAAAGTAACAAAGTACTTATTGAGGATAAGAGCTTTGGGATAGTAGAGTTGCTGAAGTACTTAAAAAACAGGAGAAACGAAAGAAGGAAATCAATGACAATTTGACTGTTTTTAAGAAACAGATGTCACCTTTGGTATCAGTAGTGACAGTTTTCTTTTGTCTTTGAAGAAATTCCAGTTTCTCTGAAAAGGCAGTGTCCTCGATGGCTGGTACAGATTCTGTTCTTTCTACCCATTTTGAATCCTAGACTAGATTTTCTTTAGCAACTTTGCTTGACTGTCTAATTCTCAAGCAGAATTAGGAAATGAAGACTGGTTCTCAAGGATTTCCTGGTCACTTCAGGAACACATGGTTTTTCTAGATCATGTCATGTCCTGCTGAACCAAATAAGCCTTCCCAGAATGAAACATTGTATTGGAGACACTTTGTTAGAGGTAGAAACTCATAAATTCGAAAGCATAAGCATATTGGTAAATCCTGCTTCCCAGCTCTTAATGTCCTTTGTTTTTTTTTTTTTTCCTCTGAATAGGTCACTGCAAATGACCTTCAGGAGAATATCACAAAATTAAACAATGGGATGGCTTTTATGATTAAACACTCCCAGAAACTTTTTAAGGTAGGTAAGGGATGGCATTTGGTTGGTAACAGGACAAAGAAAATGGAGCAGGGTTGGATCCTAAGCAGGGCTATGAAGATGACTATATAAGAAAGGTCCTGACTGGGGCTGTAAGCCAGAATGGACAGTAGCAAAACCCAGGGGAACAGCCAAGGTGGAGAGGAATAAGAATGGGAATAACAGGTCCTCTGGGTAGTTAGCTCCACCCTCTGAGTCAGCCTTCCTTTTTCATGAAAGGCCACAGGTGTTGGCAGCTGAATAGTTTTACCCTGCCTGCTTCCTGCCAGTGGAATTTTGAGGGTGTGACCATCTCCTCTCATTTTATACTCTTTGGCTCTTTCAGTTCAAATAGTCAGTGTTTCTGCCAACATAATTTTCTTAAGAACTTTGTGGGTCTTCTCTGGATTTCAGTGGGATTCATTGCATTAGACAAAAGCCACATATACAAATCTTTTGAAGATAAATCTTCCTCTGCGTTGATCTGCTGAGAAGGCTGAAGGAGACAATGCCCTTTAAGCTTCCTAAAGGCCCTCTGGTTTAACTGAGAGGATCTCTGTGAGGCACACTGTTACTCTCTTGAAAGGACCCTTGATGAATACTCTGACCTTTTGATGTTTTTAAGATTTTAGCAAAAGGTTGTACAGTCACTTTCTTGACCTTTTCTTTAGAGTATACGTTCTTGATAGTGAATCTCTTAATTTTAGCTTTTTTTTTTTTTTTAAGTAGAGATGGGGTCTTACTATGTTGCGCAGGCTGGTCTTGAACTCCTGACCTGAAGTGATCCTCCCACCTTGGCTTCCCAAAGTTCTGGCATTATAGGCGTGAGCACCGGGCCAATTTTAGCATCTTTTGGTAGCTGAAGAGGCTGAGAATTTCCAAGGTCATCCTGTTCTGGTTCCTTTTTTCTTATAAAACACATATAAAATTTGGCCAGATGTGGTGGCTCACGCCTGTAATCCTAGCACTGTGGGAGGCCGAGGCGGGTGGATCATTTGAGCTCAGGAGTTCGAGACCAGCCTGAGCAAGAGCGAAACCCCATGTCTACTAAAAATAGAAAGAAATTAGCTGGACAACTAAAAATATATAGAAAAAATTAGCTGGGCATGGTGGCTCATGGCTGTAGTTCCAGCTACTTGGGAGGCTGAGGCAGTAGGATTGCTTGAGCCCAGGAGTTTGAGGTTGCTGTGAGCTAGGCTGACGCCACTGCACTCTAGTCCGGGCAACAGAGTGAGACTCTGTCTCAAAAAAAAAAAAACAAAAAACAAACACTTACAAAATTTATCATCATAACCATTTTTGAGTGTACAGTTTTGTGGCATTAAGTACATTCACACTGTTGTGCAATAATCACCACCATCCATCTCCAGAACTCTTTTCATCTTGCAGAATTGAAACCTTGTACCCATTAAACAGTAACTCCCACCATACCTCTTTCCTCTCCCCCTAGCCCTTGGCAGCCACCATTCTACCTTCTGCCTCTAAGAATTTGACTACTTTGGGTACCTCATGTAAGTGGAATCATACTCTACTGCCCTTTTGTGACTGGCTTATTTCACTTAGCATAATGTCCTTAAGGTTCATCCACACTGTAGCATGTGACAGGATTTCCTTCCTTTTTAAAGGCTGCATAGCATTCTGCATAGCATTCTGTTGTGTGGATACACCACATTTTACTTATCCATTCATCTGTCGGTGGACACTTGGTTTTCTTCTGCGTTTTAGCTATTATGACTAATACCACTACTAACATGGGTGTATAAATATCTCTTCAAAGCCATTCTGTCAGTTCTTTTGGGTAAATACCGAGAACTGGCATTGCTGGATAATATGGTAATATTAATAAAATTTTTTGAGGAACTCCCATATTGTTTTCCATAGTGGCTGTACCATTTTATATTTCCACCAACTGTGCATGAGGGTTCTGATTTCTCCACATCCTTGGTTTCATGGTTTGGCAAAGTATTGGCCTTTACTACCATAGGAGCCAGAGCGCCTGCCTCCAAAATTTCCTCCCTTCTTGGGTCCAAAATTTGAAGACCGATTATTGAAATCACCAGAATCATTGTAGCTTCCACCACCTCCAGAATTGCTTCCATCATTATCCAATCCATTGTAGCCATCCCCACTGCCACCATATCCACCACCATTACCAACCACGGCTGCCACCAAAGCCACCACGACCACTGAAGTTTCCTCCATAACCAAGGTTGTCATTCCCACCAACACCACCTCCATGACCATCACCGAAGCTTCTAGAACCACTTGGGCCTCTTTGGCTGGATGAAGCACTAGCCGTCTCTTGCTTCAACACGGCTTTCCTTCACAGTTGTGGCCATTCACAGTATAGTATTTCTTTCTTTCTTTTTTTTTTTTTAAAGAGTTAAAGTTTAATTCACACAGGTTAGCTTGCTTTCCAAGGAAAACATTATATGACAATTCACACCTGAACACCTCGTATAACACAAACTCTCACTCTATTTGGCACAGACATACTCAACATGCTATATTAAGTATAATTTCCATTTTATTTTTTTCCAACGGATAGTTTTTCTTCAGTCCTCAAGGACTCAACTCCTTACATAGGCTTTGGTTGAGGTCTTGGGGCAGCACCCGCAGGTCTAAATCGGGGTGGGGGTGTTCGGTCCTTGTGGGCTTCCCGAGAACGATTCCTGACTACCTTGCTGTGAATGGCACAACTCACCCCGTAATGTACCTTCACATACAGCTTGGGAAGCACATAGGCATCGAAGACACTCACTTCAGAAATGTCCCTGACAGCTGCGGCCTCCGCTATGTTCCGAATGACGAACTTCTTTATGGCCTTGTCTTTCGGCACACATTGGGCGCAGTTCGTGCAGTGAATAGGCTGCACATGGCCACGGCCCTTTTTGGCCCGACCGTTGTTCCTTCTTTTCTTTGTCATCTTGTAAGCGAGGACGCGAAAGAGCCACAGTATGGTATTTCTGAATGACAGTCTTATGCACAGAATCATGGTCATCAAAGGTTACAAAAGCAAAGCCCCTCTTGCCACTGCCTTGGTCAGTCATGATTTCAGTCACTTCCATTTTCCCATACTGTTCAAAATAGTCTCTTAGATGCTGTTCTTCAGTATCTTCTTTAATGCCACCAACAAAGACCTTTTTGACAATTAAGTGGGTACCTCATCTTTGAGAATCTTCTCTGGAGACAGCGCTCTTTGGTTCTACAACTCTTCCATCTACCTTGTGTGGCCTTGCATTCATTGCTGCATCCACCTCCTCCACAGTGGCATATGTGACAAACCCAAAGCCCCTGGAGCGCTTGGTGTTTGGGTCTCTCATTACCACACAGTCCATGAGCATTCCCCATTGCTCAAAATGGCTCCTCAGACTTTCATCCGTTGTTTCAAAGCCCAACCCTCCGATGAGTAGCTTCCACAGCTGTTTGGGCTCTTTGGGAGACTCTGAGACACGATGGCCATGGGAAGAGAGACTTGTAATGATGCTTCCTCGGCAGCATCCATGAGCAGAAAAAGCTCCTTGGTTAAATTTATTCCTAGGCATTTTTTTTTTTTTTGGTGGCTTTTGTAAATGAGATTGCCTTCTTGTTTTCTTTTTCAGCTGTTTCATATTGGTGTATAGAAACGCTACTGATTTTTTTTTTTTTTTTTTTTGAGACAGAATCTCGCTCTGTCGCCCTGGGTAGAGTACAGTGGCATCATTATAGTTCACTGTAACCGCAAACTCCTGGGCTCAAGGGATCCTTCTCCCTCAGCCTCCTCAGTAGCTGGGACTACAGGGATGCACCACCACATTGGGCTAATTTTTCTATTTTTAGTAGAGATGGGGTCTCACTCTTGATCAGGCTGGACTTGAACGGAGCTCAAGCAATCCCAGAGTGCTAGGATTATAGGTGTGAGCCACCGTGACTGGCCAGCTACTGAGTTTTGTATGTTGACTTTGTATCCTGCAGCTTTGCTGAATTTTAAAATCAGATCTAAGAGTTTTTTGGTGGAGTCCTTAAGTGTTTCTAAATATAGGATCCTGTCATTTGCAAAGAGGGACAATTTGACTTCTTTTCCAATTTGGAAGCCTTTTATTTCTTTCTCTTGCCTGATTGCTCTGGCGAGGACTTACAGTACTATGTTGAATAAGAATGGTGAAAATGGACATCCTTGTCTTGTTCTAGTTCTTAGAAGAAAGGCTTTCAATTTTTCCCCCTGTTCAGTATGATGTTAGCTATAGGTTTGTCCTATATGGCCTTTATTATGTTGAGATATGTTCTTTCTATGCCTAGTTTGTTGAGAGTTTTTATCATGAAAGGATGTTGAATTTTATGAAATGCTTTTTCTGCATCTATTGAGATCTGTAATTTTTGTCCTTCATTTTGTTGACGTGATGTAGTATGTTTGTTGATTTGTATATGTTGAACCATCCTTGCATCCCTGGGATGAATCCCATTTGATCACGGTATATTATCCTTTTTTTTTAGAGACAGGGTCTTGTTATGTTGCCCAGACTGGACTCAAACAATTCCTGGACTCAAGCAATCCTCTCACCTCCACCTCCCAAGTAGCTGAGACTACAGCTATGTGCCACTGAGCTCAGCTCTTGTGTTATCTTTTTATGTGCTGTTGGATTTTGGTTTGCTAAGCATACGATTTTTCTTTCTTTCTCTATTAAGTCAAGAACTTTTACCTTTTCACTTAAAGGAAGCACTTTACAGCTTCTCTTTGGCATGTCTGAAACTGCCAGCATCACTACTTTCATGCTTTGGAGCCATTATTAAGTAAAATAAGGGTTACTTGAATACAAGTACTGCTATATCCTGACAGTCTGGCTACTAAGTGACTAATGGGTGGGTAGCATATACAGCATGGTTATGCTGGACAAAGGAACGATTCATGTCCCAGGCAGATTGGCGAGAAATGGCATGAGATTTCCTCATGCTGCTCAGAACAGTGCAGTTTAAAACTTATGAACTGTTTATTTCTGGAATTTTGCATTTAATATTTTCAGACCAGGGTTGACTTTGGGTAACTAAAACCATGGAAAGCAAACCATGGATAAGGGAGGACTACTATATACGTCTTTTACCTTCTTGGTTAAGGGTTAATTGTTAAATATTTTATTCTTTTTGATGCTATTGTAAATGGACTCGTTTTCTTAATCTCCCTTTTGGATGTTCGTTGTTAGTATATAGAAATGCAGCTACTTTTTGTGTGTTGACTTTGTATCCTGGTACTTTGATGACTTTATTCCAACAATTTTTTTGTGGAATCGTTAGGGTGGTCTACATATAAGACCATATTGTCAGTGAACAGAGATAATTTTACTTCTTCCTTTCCAATTTGAATGTCTTTTTTGCTTGTCTAATTGCTCTGGCTAGTTCTGGTTCCTCTTTGTTTAACAGTTTTTTCCTCAATTTATCTCTCCTCTTGCATCATAGCAGCTTGATTCTTATTGAAAGCCAGGAGGAGAGTCTCTCTAGTGTGTGCTAGCAATTTGAAGCCATATATACATCTCTATATAAAATAACCTACTCTCTGTATGCCATCTCATTACCTTTGCCATATAACCTAATCATTGGAGTGACATTTCATTCACCAGTATTCAGCTGGTTAGAAGCAAATCACAAGCTCCACCCACACTCATGGAGAAGGGATTATACCCAGGATATGAACCTAGGGGCCACTCCTAGGATTTACCCACCACAGACTGGTAAGTGACCCAGTGTCCAGAGTTTAGAAATGAAAGATCAGAATCTTTTGCTTAATAAGCTGGAAACAAAGGGTAAAGGATGCATCATCCCTACTGGGTTTAGGTGCTGAGGCCAGTTTCTGGTCAATAAGAGGTCAAGATCTAGATAAGTGAACAGGACAACAGAAGAAAGAGTGTTTTTTAATGATAAGCAAAGATATTTCAAATCGGTTCTTTATATACTTCCTATTTAGGAGAACTAGTTTCAAAGCATGGATTTATGGGAGGGAAGTAGAGAGGAGTTGTGAGTATGGAGGGTAAGGCAAGTATCTGACAGTAGTTGTGAGTCAGAATGGGAGATTTTTAGGAGCAGTTCCTAATGGAAATCTCCTTCCATTGAGTTCTCTTTTTTTTTTTTTTTTTTTTTGAGACAGAGTCTCACTCTCTTGCCTGGGGCAAGTGCCGTGGCCTTAGCCTAGCTCACAGCAACCTCAAACTCCTGGGCTCAAGCGATCCTACTGTCTCAGCCTCCGGAGTAGCTGGGACTACAGGCATGTGCCACCATACCCGGCTAATTTTTTCTATATATATTTTTAGCTGTCCAATTAATTTCTTTCTATTTTTGGTAGAGACAGGGTCTCGCTCTTGCTCAGGCTGGTCTCGAACTCCTGAGCTCAGAATGATCCGCCCACCTCGGCCTCCCAGAGTGCTAGGATTACAGGCGTGAGCCACCGCGCCCGGCCCATTGAGTTCTCTTGTTACCATTGATTTGGGGTTAACTTTTCGTAGCCACCACCCACAAGTTAAAGAGAGGTGGGATTTCCAACCTTTCAACTTTCTGATCTCTGTCTGTGAGCCCTTTTTTCCTCGCTGATTGTCCAGTGTGCACAATTCAAGTATACAATGAGGTGGTACTTCACTGTGAAGGACTATTTTTTAAAGTAACTTAAAACAGCACACATTTATTATCTTACAGTTCTGTAGGTCGGAAGTCTGACATGGGTCAGACTGAAATTTTCAGACTGAAAATGATTGCAGACATCATGATACTTCATTCCTGAATACTTAAGCATGTATCTTCTAATAAGAATATTCTCTTAATAGTCACAGTACTATTTATCACATCTAAGGAAATTAATAAGAATTTCATATCATCTAATATTCAGTACATATTCAAATTTCTTCAGCTGCCCTAAGCATGTATTTCATAGCTTCTTTTTTTCCAGCATAAACCAGTAAAGGCTTATGTACTGCTTTTGATTATTATGTCACTTTTAATTTGGAACAATCATTATGCCTTTTCTTCATGTCATTGATTGTTGAAGCATTCAAGTCAATTGTATTGTAGAATGTCCCACATTCTAAATTTGTATTATTGTTTTCGTAAGGTCATTTAACTTGCTTCTCTCTCTCCTTCCATGTAGTTCCTATAAACTAGAAGTTCGGTCTAGAGTCTTAATTAGATTCAGCTTAAACATTTTTGGCAAAGATAGTTCATAGGTGAGGGGTGTGTGTATGATATTGGATCACATTAGGAGGCACAGAATATTAGATTTTCTCACTGCTAATGATGCTAATTTTGCTAACTGATAGTTCTGATAGAGATCTGATAGTCTCTCAATAAAGGCACAGTTTTACCTTTGCAATTAGTAAATAACCTGTAGGGTGATTACAGGTTATATAATGGTTTTAGCATCTATTGATAATCCTGCTGGAATCTGTGATTACATTGGGCATTACAAAATTGTGATTTTCTAATTCTGTCATTTAATCTTTATTAGCTGGCTTCTTTGGAGAATAGCTTTTCTTCTTTTTTTGTCTTATTCTCTCTCTCTTTTTAACTGATTATCACTCTAGACTCATGGATTTTTATTTATTCACTGTTAGTCAATTTTAGTTACTAATTTTGATATTCAAATTGTCCCAAATTTGGCCAGTGATAGCCCATGTAAACTGGCTCTTACATCTTTTTATCAGGACTCCATTGTCTCTGAGTGTTTCCTTTCTGGTATAAAATGTCCCAGCTCACTTTGTACTTGTTCTGCCCTGGATCTGGAATCAATTATTTTCTCCAAGGAGCCTTGGTTTCTTTGAATGACACTAGTTGTACTCATTGTTTCTGGTGTGTCATTGCCTCCAGGCTCTTCGAGGGCAGGGAGGTAGATTAAAATATATTTTTAAAGAAATCATAAGTTCATGTTAGTACTACCAATTCAGATTTAGCATTATAGAGCTTTTTCTTGGCTTCTTTTACTTTGTATTTGTATCTCTTTTTCTTATACTGCAAATACCAGATTTTAATGGCATTCGTATGTATTATTTGTTTATCCCTACAATATGTGTAAATTAATTTCAAAATAATACAACTGTTACTACTAACAGTAAACCTAAATAAACCTACTGATTGAAGTTAAGCTTTCCTTGCAGTTCCTTTTCCCTTAAATATATCCCACTAGGATGTATAGTTAGAATATACTTTTTTGTATATTGTATGAAATAGTGCCTTTCTCTGTGCTTGTGTTATCAATTTGGTATACAGATTTTTTTTTCTTGTTTGTGTTTAGTTCTAGAGTTTGCTTTTATTAATTGATTGATTGATTGATTGATTGTTTTTAGACGTAGGCTCTCACTCTTTTGCCAAAACTAGAGCGAAGTGGTGTCATAGCTCACTGCAGCCTCAAACTCCTGGGCTCAAGCAATCCTCCCGCCTTAGCCTCCCAAGTAGCTGGGACTACAGGCGTGTGCCACCATGCTCAGCTTATTTTTTAAAAAAATTTTTATTGAGACAAGGTCTCATTCTTGCTCAGGCTGGTCTCAAACTCCTGACCGCAAGTGATCCTCCCACCTTGGCCTCCTAAAGTGGTAGGATTACAGACATGCACTACCGAGCCCAGCCTATACGTGTCATGTTTGATTTGTAAAACAGCAATAGCTACATTGGTATCTTCTCACCATTTTCCCATCAGATTTGTTGAGATATCTATTTGATGGCAAGAGAAAGGAAGCTATGGAGGAGGGCATTTTGAAGATCTTTGGCTTTTCCAAAGTAATCTATCTGCCAGTCAAATAATTTTGAGAACCACTGTCCTTGTGGTCTGAGAGAATTTTAAATCCTACCAACCACTAGGTCTTGGTTTTCTTTTATGTCTTGTGCAGGCTCCTGCTTATATTCGGGAATGTGCCAGATTGCATTATTTGGGATCCAGAACTCAAGCATCAAAGGTAAGAATAGGAAACTGTTCTTAACTCAAACAAGGAAAATGTTAAGACTAGTGGAGTTTTAAAACGAAAGTATGAACTCAAAGTAAAGCCATGGAAAATAAGAAGTTTTTTAAAAATACCCCCACATACAGTATTCTTGTCTGCTTTCCGAGGTTCTCCACTGGTGGATGGTATCTTCTACATAAGAATGATGGCATAGACTATATGTTTAAAATTTTTGTATAAAGTCCTTCTACATTATTATAGCATATGATAGAAGCAACCTGTACATAGCAAATGTATTAAATATTTTACAATAACAAAAGTATAGTTTTATGTAATTCATTCTTATTTTAGTTTCAGTGGTATAGTAAAACTCTATTAAATGGCTAAAAGAGTTGAGACCACATGAGCTTAGATAAGGAAATATGAGATGCTTATTAACAGAAGATTATATATGATTATTGAGTCTTAAAAGTAAGAAGTTAAAAAAAGTTACAAGCACTTTTTGCGTGCTTAAACTTTTAAAGTTCTATTTAGCCTGTCTTGGTTAGAAACTTAAACTGGCATGCTATTTTTTTCCACTCCTGTTTGTTTCTCCCTTTCATTCAGCAAATATTCAGTGTGACCAGAAAAACAGTATTTGATTTCAACTAGTTTAACTGGAGTGTGGTTTTTCTTAGAGAGTTGTTTTTGTTCCTCTACCACTGCTGTGTAGTTGTCACATTAAGATGTCCTGTGTGGGAAGGAGTACCAGCCAAGAACCAATGTCCTTGGGCTCCAGGGTGGATCGTCACTTTAGTATCTACCTGACTTTAAATGTACAGTTTAACTTCAATTTTTTTCTTCTATCGAATGGAAATAGTGATACCTTCCCTGCTTGCCTTGTAGAATAGCAGTGAGAATTACATAAGATTAAAAGATGCTTTGAAAACTGAATCCTCATACCCTCTTGGTGGCAGTCTTTTAAATGCCTTTAGGTTCTCTGGGCAGGTCATGGGAGTGGGCTATTAATACAATATAACCTATAGTAATACGTTCTTATTTATCTGATAATGTTGTTAAGATTTTTTTTTTGTTCCTGGGTATGGGAATATACTGTATCCTCACTCCCTCCTTTTTTGTACCAGGTTTTTATGGGAATCCAAAAACAAAGCCTGCAGCATACATGAATTCACTTTTCTTTTAAATTATCTTTAGGATGACCTTGATCTGACAGCTTCATGTCACACTGAGTCCTTCCAGCTGGCAAAATCTAAGACACAGAGCCGGGTAGATTCCTGCTGTCATGAGGAGGAGACCCAGCAGCGTACAGAAGAGGCACTGAGAGAGCTGTTCCAGCATGTTCACAATATGCCAGAGTCAGCAAAGAAGAAACAAATTATCAGACAGGTGCCTGAAGGCAGGGAAATAATGATGGGGCTTTAAGAATGTGATCATGGTTGTAGAATCAGTAGGGAATATTGTTAAGAACCTTACTTAATTTGGGGCTCTTATTGGGCCAAGCTTTGGCTCAGCCAAGGAAGCAAGCTTGTCTCTGGAATCTCAGTGGTGATCTCTGTGCTACTGCCCCACTAGAGAAAGGAGTGGAGGCTCTTGGATTTCTGCAGTTAAACAGGAGGACCCAAGTGTGGTTAGAGTATCTCTAATTTTGGTTATGTACCAAATTTGCTGAGAGAGGACCATCAGTTATAGTATATTGTTCCAAAGTTTAAACCCTTCAGATTTTCTTGGCCAATAACTTTCTGAATTTCAATTTTCTTGTTTGTAAAATGGTAATATTAATGTCCATGTTTCGTGGTTGTAAAGATTAGAGATAATCTGTGTAGAGTCCCTGGCACCTCTGAGCATAAGTGGTAACTCCTACTAATAGAGTTGTGTGCAGCTAGAAAACACGATAAAACAAGGCCTTAGTCTGATACTACAAATTAGGAATTCTAGTGGCTCAGGTTGTTTATTTTGGAGCTATGGGAACAACATCAGGTCTTTCATTTGCCATTTTGGGACTCAAAGTGTGGTTTGAATAAATCCTAATGACTTGGGCAGTTTGTTTCTCAGGAAATTTATTTTGTCTCAATACGTCTTGAATTTAAGCTGAACAGGCAGAATAAGCCTCTTGACTTCTTACTCAACTGGGACTTTTTGGGGGAAGAGTCTGTTTTTATTTATTTATTTTATCCCTAATGTCAAGCATAGGGCCAGGTGTAAACAAGTAAGAGAAGTTTTCTATCACTCTCTTTGAAATTACTTTGAGATGTAGTAAATTGTGCTATGACTGGAATTTTATAGGGTGTTGGCTGAGTAATGCTGCAGATTCAAAGCAGTCTAGTGATTTAATTCTTGATAGAAACTAAAATAGCAGTTTCATGTAGAACAAGTATGACTTCTGTCAACAAGAACACTGAGGGTTAAAGATAATACAAAGGAAAAACATTATTTTGCATTTTTTATTGTTTTTTTTTTTTTTTTTTTTTTTTTTTTTTTTTTTTTTTGAGACAGAGTCTTGCTCTGTTGCCCGGCCTAGAGTGCCAGGGCATCAGGCTAGCTCACAGCAGCCTGAAACTCCTGGGCTCAAGCAATCCTTCTGCCTCAGCCTCCCGAGTAGCAGGGACTACAGGCATGTGCCACCATGCCCAGCTAGTTTTTTTCTATATATTTTTAGTTGTCCAGCTAATTTCTTTCTATTTTTAGTAGAGATGGGGTCTCACTCTTGCTCAGGCTGGTCTTGAACTCCTTACTTTGAGCGATCCTCCTGCCTCGGCCTCCTAGAGTGCTAGGATTACAGGCATGAGCCACCATGCCCAGCCTATTTTGCATTTTTTAAAAAAACAGGAAATTATAGAGAAGAAGAAAATAAATCACTCATCCTGTTAGTGTTTACATTTTAGGCATTTTTTTCAGTCTTTGTCCTGTGGATGTATTTTTACATAGTTATGATCATACCATATACTTTAAAAATTTTATTTCTTTTTCACTAAATATTATAGCATTAACATTTTCTCATGCATGCTTGCAAACTCCTTGCATACATTTTAAATGCTGCTATTTTTCAGCTCCATTGTAATCTTATGGGACCACTGTCATATATGTGGTTCATCATTGACCAAGACGTTGTTATGCAGTGCATGACTATATTTGAACTTTATTTGTGGAAGAAACCAAATTGTTTCCCACAGTCTGGATTTAATTGATTGCATCCCTGTGATGTTATTTAGCATGTTCCTCAGTCCTCTGTACTTGCTGTTGTATTAACTGGTAGTTAGATTTACTTCTAGAGGCTTGTTCTGCTTCCAATTCAATTTTTGGGGAGTAAGAGCACTTTATAGGTGGTGTGTACTTTTTTTTCATTTTGTTTTGTTTTTGGTGTATACTTTTTATATGCATGTCTAAAAGTCTGAAAAACACATTGCAAAATAGCTTCCCAGAACATTTTGCCAATTAACACCCGCCAGCTTGATATGAGAAAACCTACCTTGCGCCCTTACCAGTGTTATCAGGAATGATGGGTTTTTACTTGTCCCAATGTGTTCAGAAGTGATGCTTACTAGCTGAGCTTTTTAGAGGTGGCTAAATTTTCTGTCTGCTGAGATAATTAACTTTGAGAACCTCTTGGTGTTTGTATATAAAAAAGTCATTTTTTAACCTCTAGAACCTGAACTGACAAAAATATACATTTATAATTCAGAAAATTTAAAAATATAATTAGAAAAGGCAGAAGAGTAAAAGAATTAAGTACTATGTTATTGTTATTATTTTGTTTTTTCATTTTGGATGACACTCCTAGGATATATTATTATTTTTTAAGTTAAGAAATGAGTGGCTAATCAAAGCATTAAATAAGACTACACAATGCCTGGGTCTTCCCTTTTTCTACTTTAGACACCTCCACATGGAAAGCTGATGTTGATAGCATTGACGAGTCTGCAATCTGATGTATTTCCTCTGATGGTTGTGCTGGCAGGCAATCGTGATAAATATCCATTTAAAGAGCTTTAATAACTTTTAAAAAATTCTGTGTGCAATTTATGTTAAATTAAGGACCATTTTAGACTGTGCCAGTACCTTTCTATGTCCAAGATGTTAATGCAAAAAAAATCTTGATTACCAGCTGGAGGTCTTGGGCAAATTCCATAAGCTCTCCAAGTTTCTGTTTCCTTGTCTGTAAAATAGGGATAATAATTCCATATTCAAGGAATGTGAAGTGCTGGACCCCTCAGAGCAATTTGATAAAATTTGACTTCCTTTTGGCAGCATCATTTCTGCCTTCGTGATTTGCTTGTTGACCTCCTAATCCATATGTGCACAGACTCACTTATTCCTGGACTCTTCTGGGTATTTACACGTAGGTATTGATTATCACAGAATGCTACCCTTGATGGGAGAATATCAATAAAATGTTCTCTATGTTTTCTTTTAGTTTAATAAGCAGTCTTTGACCCAAACACCAGGGCGAGAGCCTTCCACTCCCCGAGTACAGAAGAGGGCTCGTTCACGCTCCTTCAGTGGGCTTATCAAGGTCAGTATGCTGTGCTGTGGTTTTCAGCATTGAATGTGAGGCAGTTTAATAGTCTGATTTTTCTTATGGATAAACAGTTTTCTCCTATTCTTTGGGATCCTATAAAGGGTTAATTTGTAAGAGGGTATAGATAGATAGGATTTGGAAAACTTTTATTTTTCAAAGCATTTTGCTGTGTTTCAAATCAGAGAAAGGGCTCAATGGAGAAGGGAGGTGTAAAAGAAATAAAGGTTTTTTTCTGGGACTGAGGACAGAGTCCTCCTTCCTGAGCAGTGGAAAAAGTCTCTTTTGTTTCCTGACCTACTTCGAGCTATACACTTCTTTACACAGTTTGCTAAACCTATGGAGAAGTGAGGAAGTTGAGAGAGACCAGGGGAATTGATAGAAAAAATGGATTTTCTAATAGGCTAGTGAGTTTTGGTACCTCAAAGGTTTGTAAGATTAATATTTTTAACAGTTGTAGGACTCTCTTCCCTTGTGTCAAATTCATTAAAAGTCTTGTTTTTAAAACAAATACAAAATATCCTTCTGTGCTGTTGATATCACTGTTCGCAGAGTCAATTTGTAAGTCTTCACAGGTGATTTTCACTTGTAGTTAAGGAATATTGCCATCAGGTGGCAGTAGATAACCTGATTATGGGGTTCAAATTTCCATGTGTAAACGGAGGCAAGGTTCTGGTTAATTTAGAGATTAGCATTATTCTGTGTTACACTATTTTTCTTTCTAAAATTGTTTTACCTTTATTAAGATATATAAATCCAGCAACTTTAAGAAGCCCTTTGCTTAAAATTTAAAATTTTTACCCTAAAAAATAAATACCTTATAATTTTTTTTCTTTAAGGTGCAGCTGTTAGTATTTACAAATTCATCTAACTCTAATTTTGGTCCTAGTTATAGTTTATAGATGTATAGAATTCACTATCAGTCCTGATCTGCTGGGACCAATAGGCTCTGGGACAATAGGCTTGCTTGACATCAAAATATCCTTTGCTCTCAATAGAGTGAAAAGGCAACCCATGGAATGGGAGAAAATATTTGCAAATCGTATGTCTGGTTAGGGGGTAATATCCAGAATACATAAAGAACTCCTATAACTCAACACAGCAAAAATAGCCATATCGAAAAATGGGCAAAGGACTTAAATAGACATTTCTCCAAAGAAAATATATAAATGGCCAAGAAACATGAAAAGATGCTCATCATCACTAATCATTAGGGAAATATAAATCAAAACCGCAGTGAGCTACTACTTCACACCCACTAGGAAGGCTATTATCAAAAAAACAGAAAATAACAAATGATGGTGAGGATGTAGAGAAATTGGAACCCTTGTGCACTGTTGGTGGGAATGTAAAATGGTGTAGCTGCTGTGGAAAACAGTATGTGGAAAACAGTATGACAGTTCCTCAAAAAATTAAAAATAGAATTTATGATCCAGCAATTCCACTTATGGGTATATACCCAAAAGAATTGAAAGCAGCGTCTCAAGGAGATCTTTGTACACCGATATTCATAGCAGTATTATTCACAATAGGCAAAAGGTGGAAGCAACCTGTCTATTGACAGATGAATGGATAAACAAAACGTGGTCTGTACAGACAATGGAATAGTATTCATTTTTAAAAAGGGAGGAAATTCTGACATATGCTACAACGTGGATGAACCTTGAGGACATTATGCTAGGGGAAATAAGCCCCAGTCACAAAAGGACAAATATTGTGTGATTCCACTTATATGAGGTACCTAGAATAGTCAAATTCATAGAGACCGAAAGTAGAAGGGTGGTTGTCAGAGGCTAGGGGTGTGAGAGGAATGGGAGGTATTATTTAATAGGTATGGAGTTTCTGTTTGGAAGGCTGGGAAAGTTCTGGAGATGGATAATGGTGGTGGTTGCACAATACTGTGAATGTACTTAGTGCCATTGAACTGTACCATTTAAAATCGTTAAAATAGTAAATTTTATCATGCTTAAGAAAATCCCTTTGCTAGCAACGGAAGTACATTCACCTGCTTAGATATGGCTGGTGAAATAACATCCTCTTTTTTTCTTCTCAATTGGAAAAGTTTGTCATTCCCTCTGACTTCCTTGTCACAGAGATGATTGATAAACAGATAAGTTGTAGTCAAATAAGTCTTTCTCTATGTGATAGTCAAATAAATGTTTTTTTAACTGAAGTTAAATGGGTGTAGTTTTCTGTCTTTGTGAGCTCTTTTTTTGCAGTTGGCTTTAGGTGTATTGCTAATTGTTCTTGAAATGTAAATATATAGTATCTTGGCAGCTGCCTACTTCTTTACTAAGAGAAGTTAGAACTTTAGTGTTTATAAAACAGCTTATAATTCTATCAGGATAAAACATTTTAGAATAACAATTTTTTTTTTTTTTTGAGACAGAGTCTCACTCTTTTGCCCGGGCTAGAGTGAGTGCCGTGGCGTCAGCCTAGCTCACAGCAACCTCAAACTCCTGGGCTCAAGCGATCCTTCTGCCTCAGCCTCCCGAGTAGCTGGGACTACAGGGATGCGCCACCATGCCCGGCTAATTTTTTCTATATATTTTTAGTTGTCCGATTAGTTTCTTTCTGTTTTTAGTAGAGACAGGGTCTCGTTCTTGCTCAGGCTGGTCTCGAACTCCTGAGCTCAAACAATCCACCCACCTCGGCCTCCCAGAGAGCTAGGATTACAGGCGTGAGCCACCGCGCCCGGCCTAGAATAACAATTTTAAACACAAATGTTAGCAAATTTTATATAACAGAGGGGTGTTAAGTGTTTTCATTATAAACAGATTTTTGAGCTAATAATAGATGTAGGTTTTTCCTCAGTAGTTCTGCATTGAGTAATAAAATGTCTTTTGAAAAATTCATTGGAAGCTTTACAACCAGTCCTGTGGCTCCTGGAATCCCCATTTCAGGTTACTCTGAGGTGGTACTGCACCTAACTTCGGAAAGGAAGATGTGCTGGTCTTGTTTTTCCAGCATGTCTGTGGTTTAGCTATTTGATTTCTATCCTGCTTTTTTAAAAATTAAAAAAAATTTTTTTTAATTAATTTTTTCTCCAGCTTTATTAAGGTATAATTGACAATCTATCCTGCCTTGATCCCTTTTTTGGCTAGACTTTTTTCCTCCAGAACTCGCCTCATGTACATAATGTATTGCATCAGAATGTTCCGAGTATTCCTGCTGATATTTATAATGTAGAGTTTAATGTTGTGGTTTTGATATGTTCTTTTTTTGGAACTCAAATTTATTCTCTTAGGGGCAAAAAGGGGAAGATTTCTCCAAAGATGGTAGAATTGTCACTGTTACAATAGGTTACATCAACTTCTAAGCTGTTCAGAGAAGAAAGAGCTTTTAGTCTTGCTTTGAATGTCGGTATAGTCATGTGACCCTCTTAATAAGGCCTATACCTTCTTGTGGCTATATTAGGAATTCTTATAGAATTTCTCTAAATTTCCCAATCCTGTGTGAGGAAATGACAGGCAAGCAAAGTCTTGGAGTAGAACCAGCCTAAGTATTCCTTAGTGAGGAGGGAGGAAGGGACTTTTTAAACAGCTGCCAGGGACAACACGTCTATGGGAAAAAAAATTATACTGGTAAGTAACTGGCATTTCTTTTATGGTCTCAGAGCTATACTGTAATTGGTCTATATTAGCTAGTTTAAATCAACTATAAAGTTGCTTCTAACATATCAACCCTTTTAAATTAGGAAAAGCGATCACTTAAAGAAAGACAATGATTTCACATGTTTTTGGTAACAGCTTTGGCCTCTCTTGAATAACATAGCCTGGGAGGGTCCATAGAGAATTTATCAGAATGCTGAGTTTTTTTTTTTTTTATCTAAGGAAATTGTAATTTTGAAGACCATGTAGCTGTAATGTAGATAAAATAGATGTTTATAAATCAAATATTTTCTGTTCCTAAATTAGCGGAAGGTCTTGGGAAATCAGATGATGTCAGAAAAGAAACACAAGTATCCTACCCCAGAGTCTGTGGCCATCGGTGAATTGAAGAGAGCCAGCAAAGAAAATATGAACTTAGTAAGATACTGTTCTTTGGATTTTGTCTCTGTATGTGTACATTTGTTTAGAAAGGAGGAAAATTTATATACTGTCATCGGTTGTACTGTGTTTCTTTGGGCCATTCAAATGCCTTTTTCTCAGTTAATCCTTACATCTATGCTACCTTCTTTCTGTAGGTTTTCATTGATTCATTCCACAAACACATTTTGAGTTCAAGAGGGATATAGTTAGACCAATACTTTTCAGTGGCTCCATAAACAAGTCTTGGAGAGAGTGGTTAATTTTTACTGGGGGGCTCCACAGACCAGGTGACATTTGGGCCAGTCTCCTTGGCTCTGTATTACCTGTGGGGTAGTCCTTCAAGATATCCCAGCCATGCCTACTTCATTAAGCCAGTAGTTAATCAGTTAAGATTAATGAGATATAAATATGTCAGTTTCAGTAAAACTCTTTACATTGAAATTGATCAAGTAAATAATTCCTCTGTTAGTAAAGTCTGTCAATAGGAATGACATTAGAACATTTAAGCCACTATAACATTTTTTTATTACAGTTATTTTCTGGCTCTCCAGCTGTCACAATTACACCAACAAGATTGAAATGGTCTGAGGGGAAGAAAGAGGGGAAAAAAGGTACTAATTGTGCTTATTCTCTGTTCTTACTGAATGCAGTTTCTTTCTGCATCTAGTCAGTCAGTAGCAGTTTTCAAATTCCCAGCGCAGTATAATTATAGTCAGAAGTGATATAAAAATTACAAGGCCAGGCCCTTGCCTTGAATTCATTCACCAGGTGGTTATTGAGCATCCACTCAGCACTGTTCCAGGTACTGAGGGGTAGAGCTGTGAACATAGACCCCACAGTCCCTGCCTTCTTGGACAGACAGGACACTTGGGCAGAATATCCTAAGAATACTTGTTAAATGGCTGGGTGCAGTGGCTCAAGCTTGTAATCCTAGCACTTTGGGAAGCCAAAGTGGGAGGATCATTTAAGGCCAGGAGTTCAAGGCCAGCCTGAGCAACATAGCAAGACTCTGTCTTAACAAAAAAATAGAAAAATTAGCTGGGCCTGGTGTATTTTTGTAGTCCCAGCTACTTGAGATGCTGAGGTGGGAGGATCTTGTGAGCCCAGGAATTTGAGGTTGTGGTGAGCTATGATGACAGCTGCACTGTAGCACAGGCGACAGAGTGAGACCTTGTCTCAAAAACAAAACAAAAGAAAAAACAACTCCCCCCTGCCAAAAAAAAAAATCCTCTTAAAAGCAGATTAAAAACAAGTGTAAACTAATTTGTGAAACCAAGTACAGCAGTGCTGAGAGTATGCTCTTGGAATAGTTATGTTCCTTTTCTGTGTAGACTAGCCTTAATTAGTAGAACTTTCCAGATAAACAGCTCATGCTGAAGGAGCCTGGAAATCATAACAGGATTATGGCTAAGGCTGCTGATTGTTCCAGGCTTTTCTGGTAAAAGGCTGATGTGCTTTCCTCTGAAGGAGCTGGGTGGGTCACTGGAAAGACCACCAGATGTGTGGTCATTCCTCTGACCCAGGAAAACTGCTCATTCTCTCTGAACTTAAGTTTTCTCCTCTGAAAATGAGGATAAAAATTGCATCTACTTCATGAGATTCAATTGAAATAATGTCTTGGCAGCACATTGTAATTGTTAAAGCTTTAACAAGTGGTAATAGTTGTTACTAAAGAAAACTGGATGAGACTTTGTCTTGTTATTAAGGCTCGTGTGGCAGATGAAGTGATCTCTGGTTTGACATGATCGTTTTACCCCTGAGATGTGAGCATAATTACTATGTGAGACATCAGCAATATAAAGAGAACAAAAGCCCAAATCCTTATGGATAAATCCTTTTCTAGAAAATTAGATGTCACTATAGTTTTCTTACTTATTCTTGACTGAATTATTTGAACTGCTGTTTGTTTCCTCCTTGCTTCTGACTTCTAGGCTGGGCTGTCTGATTGAGGCAAGATCAGTGTTTGGGTTATTTGTATCTAAATATTTCTGTCTATATATCCATGAGTCAAAACTGAGCATAGTTATTTTTGAAGGTGACATTGTTTTGTATCAATTATACCTTTTGTTGCTTTCGTTTTTGAAGATAATTCAGGAAATAAAACCTCTTTCTACATTGACAACTCTACATTGGAAAGAAATGAAATTTTAAAAAGCCAGTTTAATATTTCACCAAGAAATTTTAGAGTAGGGATTCTTGACCTGTTATCTGTGGACTTCCTAAAGGGTCTAATAAAGTTCCTAGTATTGTTGATGAAATCTTTTATGTAGGTGCATATGTACATTTTTATGAGGAAGAGAATATAAGGTTTTTATTAGATTCTCAAGAATGTTAGTGGTTCAGAAAAGTAGAGGCTCGCAGATGACGCATGACCTTTGATTGGATCAGGCAATAGCATTTTCACTTTACTGTCTTCCTGATCACTTTCTTTGTCTTGAAACTCCTTCCTTGGAATCATGATGCTACGTTATTATTATTCTCTTCCTTCCTCTTTAATTCTTTTCCATATCTTGAGTGGCCTACTGTTGTCTACCTATCCCTCTACTTTTTTTTTTTTTTTCCAAAGCTCTGTCTTTAGTTCTGTCCCCTTCTCTGCTTTCTTTTCCCCTGTTTTAGCAGCTTGATTTACTTCCACAGCTCGGTTCTGCTCTCTATACAATAACTACTCCCAAACTGTCAGCTCCGGGTCTTAACTCTCTGCCAGTCTGCAAGCCCACAGATCAGGTGCTTGCCATGTATTTCTTTTACACAACAATGAATATACAACTCTAGATTTTTTTTGATAGTGATGTTTATAATTAAAGTAACAAATATTCTTTGAAGAAGATAATATAATTTTATTATAGTTATCAATAGCATAATCCAAAAAGACTTTTATTTGGCAGTGTCTCTCAGCCTTGGCACACTATCGACATTTTGGGTCAGATAATTCTTTTTGTGGGGAGCTGCCTTGTGCATTGTATGATGTTTAGCAGCATCCCTGGCCTTCTACCCAGTAGATGTTGGTAGCACCCTTCCCCCCAGTTTTGATAACCAGAAATGCTTCCTGATATTGCCAAATGTCCCCCAGGGCAGGGAGGGAGCAAAACCACCTCCAGATGAGGACAACTGATTTAGCACCTACTTATTAACAGGCATGATTTTCAGCAACTTTGCCTTTGAAACTTTCTCTGGCTAACCCAGCCACATATAATTACTTTTTCCTTTGAACTCTTATTTGACTCCGCTAAAATGTTGACATTTAATATGATTTGTTGTGTTTACTTTGTATGTATTATCTTCTTTCTGTAGCTGGTTTCTCTTCCGGAAGACAAGGGTCAAACTTAATATATTCGTGGCTCCTGTTCCCTGCTCTTCTCTTCCTTCCACAGTGCCTGTGTCTAGTAGGCATTTAGTAAACATTCACTGATGAGAGGAGTAGTGGTGGTTGACAGCATGAGCTCTGTGTTCATTTAGTTGGGTTCAATTCTCAGTTTTGCTGCTTAATAGCCATGTATCCTGGAGCAAGTTAATTTGTGTAGCCTGCAGATTCTCTGTAAAATGGAAGGAGTATTACCTCATACGCTGGTTGTTGTGAGGATGAATAAGATAAATGTACGTAGAGAATTTAGAGCAGCACCCTGCACAAAGTATGTATTTTCTAAGTGTAAGCTGTTATTGCCATTAAGGTGATTTAGTGAACTGAGATTAGATCAAGCAGACTGGTGATGTTTACTTAGTAGAGAGTCATGAATTCTCAAACTCTTTAACCCTCAGTTTGAAGAAAATATTAAGTGTAGATTCTCTAGCTTTCAGGTGGGATGTTTGCAAAAAGAACTGTTTAAAAACGTGTCTAATGCTCTTGTTTCTCCTTCAACCTAGGATTCCTCTGAAGGATCCAGAGTTCTCCTGTCATCCACCCAGAATTTTATTTTTAAGTGTTACTACTGCTTACAGCAAAGTTTGGACTTGCAGTTTGCTTGCTGCATTTTGAATTGTGAAAGCCAACTAATACCGTGACCTGACTGATAACCTCTAATCCCACTCACTGGATGATATATTTGCAAGCTGTGCCTTCTGAGAGAGTGCAAGGCGTGCACTCTTTCTCTCTTATTTAATAATACTATGGGGAAACCACTAACCAGCCAACCAGCTTATACAGCACAGTAAATGGGCAGAACCAGGTGGGCTCCACTGCTCATTCAGTGTGTTTAGGCAGATTCCATTTTTTTAAAAACATGAAATTTGTGCTCAACTGTCAGGTTTTTTTTTGTTTGTTTGTTTTTTAAAATACTGTCAGTCTTAGTGATTGATGTTATTTTTCATGGATAATTTGGACTTTTATCTGTTTTGATAGTGTTGGGGGCGGTATTTGGTTGTTGTTTTTGTTTCTTTGTTTATTTTTGTTTTAAAAGCCATTTCTTCGTTTTAAAAGACTAAGCTAGATGCCTTTCACTCTTTTTCGCCTTAAGCTTTGGGAAAGCTCTTTATCTCATGAGACTGTATTCCTCAATACCTTATTTGTGTCCAGACAATTTATAACTTTCCTGGAAATTTTTTATTATTTCTTGGGTCTGAGGTTGAAGGGTATTTGACCTGAGGTATTGAAAAAGAATTCAGAACGATACAATATTTTAGCAAATCTCAGTTATTAAACTGTTTGCCCTCCCTCTTTCCATTCCTCCCTCTCTTGTCCATCCCTCCCTTTCTTCCCCTTTTCTTAGTGATACAAAAATAATTGTGTGGTTGCTGAACTTGTTTCCTTCATTCAATTTCCTCTTGACTAAAATATCTCTGGTGCCAATGTAATGCTTCTGTGCCAAATCACGGTGACTCAAGAAAAGTCACTGACAGCTTAACAGTTTGCTGAATTCTTTGTATGTAGTGGGAAGCTCTGGAGTGTGCATAGGAGGGAGCTGGCCGTCTTTATGTCCCAGGATGCCTCTTTATGGGTGGCATTATATTGTACCTTCCAAGGGATCAGTATTCAGGGTATACTACCTGCTGAGAGCAAGTTGGAATCAGAGGAAAGGAAGCGAGCAGCCATCTCTGCAGGGCTAACAGGACTTAAAGGAGAGAATGTTCTTATTTGTTAGCAGTTGTGGCTTATCACCAGTGTTCAGGGAGTAGTTGCTGCACCACCCCTCTCCTTGTCAGAGTAGGCAAAGGTAGTAATTTGGAGATGGAGATGGGGCTGGAGCTTTTAGCTTGTGGGTGGGGTGTGTTCACATATGTTGGAGGTGAGCAATGGCATGGCTTTGATCTAGTGTGAAGTAGTCCCTGCCCAGAGAGCAGCATGTGGCAGGTGAGAATGTTCAGGTTTGTGCCTGGCTCTATTAAGCTGTATAACCATCCTCACTCTGTGGGTTGGAGCTGAGTCAGGCCACTATGGGGAAGCAGTTGCCCAGCAAAATATGGTTTGCTGACCTATTTTTAAACTACTGAAAATGCTGCATTATTGCTGAAATGAAAGATGACTCTGGGGCAGCAGAGTTTTCTTTGTTTCTAGCTGTCAGCCCTCTCTTCCATGCTTTCTGTTTCTTTTGTTGCTATAACAGCAATAGTGAAGAAAAATGTAAAATTTGGCCTTCCAATGTGATAGACTGTGAACGATAGGTGATGGTTAGAAGTATAAAACCACTTAAAAGCCCGTTTCTGTAGAGTGGTTTTGTGTCATTCTTAAAAAAATACTCATTAGCGAATTCATTTGCATAGATTTCTATTTGACTTTTTTTCTTATTAAGAAAAAATAAAATTCCTTGTACCAGATATAGGTAATTCAATCAGAAATTCCTTTTGGTATCACCAAATTGTAGTAGTGTTCTCCCTTAACGCAATCCTTCCTTTCTTTATTCGTTTAATTGTGTCCTGGCGTGGTAGCGTGGTCTGTTAACCATGGGCTGGCATCAGGTAGAGCAGAACAGTGACCCGATGCCTCCTCGTCGTTGACTTAGTTGTGAGGTTCTGTTTGAGGGAGGTAGCTGAGATTTAGGAGATCCTCTTTGGGTGAATGGACTCAGTAAATGAGGCTTGTGTTCTGGGGTGAGGGTGGTGAGAGAAATGTTTATCACACACACACGCTTTTATATAGCTGGTCTCGTTTGCGCAGTTGATGTGTATATTTGGGTATATGTATTCTGTTTATTTATTGAATATGATTTTCCTTTAAGGGTTTTATAGGTAATTTTTCTTTTAGCAGCTATGATCCAGTTGGAATCCAAATTTGAGGAGTAAGCAGCATAACCTTCTACCTTATAATATATAACTATTTTAATCCTGTGTAATCTTGTGGAAAACTCAGACAAAAACCCTTTATCATTTGCCACAGTGGATTGCTGTCTCCCTTCTGACTTGGTGTGCAGGTATTATTTTTGAGCCAGTATTAAACAAGTTTTTTTAATCTATAAGATATTTAAAAATATGTTTTGTTATGTTTATTTTTCATGTTGGAACAATCTCTTTGGAACTGCCTCCTCTTGTGGCTTTTAAAATTTCATTTCTTCCTGGGGGTTAATTGCAATTGGTTTTGATGTAGTATCAACATGGGGCATTGCATTTGCGCCGGTGGGATTCAAGATGAAAACGAAGACCACCCCCTTGATTCAGACCTGCACCTGGTGAGCTACACTGCTTGAATTAGTGACAACCATAGGCACTGGAGTTCCTCACCTTTTACAATGGTGAATTTTTCCCTAGGACCAATGAATCTGATTTGAAAAACCCCACTACAGCAGTGAAAGAGGATCAGGAGACATTGATTATACCTGAGTTTCAAAATACATTAAAAGAACAGGTAATGAATCATAACTGAAACCACAGTTGATCCTCCACAAAGGAAAGCTCTTTACCCTGAATGTCCTTCAGAGTCATTCAGAAATGACTAAGGAACACCCTTGGGAAATGACGTAGTGCAGAGCTGTTGACTGGTGACTACTGGGTGCTCCAGAAGTGGTGGTTTTGTTGCGCTGTAAGGAAACCAGTGGATCCCAGAGTGTCAGAGCAGAGCCATTCTCTCCTCCGAAATAGCAGCTTTCTTTTCAATAGCAAGTTTCTGTTCAACTTCCCTCACAGGACCCTATGTTAGCATCCAACTTAAAATACTGCCTTCTAAGAGAACCTGTGGTCATTGGGACTCTGCCCCACAGTGACTGGCTATGTGACCATGCATAACTGGGATGCCATCTTTGGGAATGGATGTTTCTAGACTTTCTGCTTCCTTACCTCCTGCAGGGTCTTGCACAGATGCTTAAAGCTAATTGCTCCCATTCTGAGGTCATTTCTATGGGGGACTCCTTTCCTCAGGAGAGAGCATCATCCCTGCCCTCCTCCACCCTAAAGACTTTGTATTGAAAATACAACCTAGATCTAAATCTGGATGCCAGCATTTGGCAGGTTTGCCCTAGAATTTTGGGAAGATTTGGGTTCCTAACTGGTTCATAAACCAGTGGTGATTAATTCAATCTAAAACTCACTATAGAATGTTAGCTTTCCTAGACAGCTAATGCTGAGATCTTCCCACCAGCGTAGAGTTGATGGAGGTAGGCTGGTGAGGAGGTGGAGTACATAATAGCCAATCTCCATGGAAACTGGAGTGTGTGAGGCCACAGCCCGAGCTAAAGAGCCATTGAACACTCCCCCAGAGATGTTTGGGGACCAGCAGAACCTGTCAGGAAAAACATTCCCTTACCCCAGGGTTCTTTCTTCATAGCAAGTGTTGCCTTTGTACTATCCCTGAACTCAACAAGAGAAACAGGGTTTCTTAACTATTTCACCATTTTAAATTTTTCATTCTTATTTGACTATATATATGTAATTGTAAAGAAACAATCTTATGTGTTGTCTTTCTTTTATATTCATGTAATATTCTGAAATTAAATTTCTTTTGTTTCATATCCATAGGCTTTGACTGATCTTTTGGTTCACCTTTTGACTGACAGATTATTTTGAAAAGAGAGGTTCCCTCTTGTTCTGAGGAATGTGAGGTCTCTAAGAAAGTCTTCTCTTACCTCGTTTTCCAGCTGGGTAGGTGGGCTCAGGAGGATTAAAGCTTTTGGCTGATAAGAAGTGGGATTGGAGACTCTGGGATTCTGAACTGCTTGATTTCCTGTGGCTGAATCGAGAATGCTTTGCACAGATTTCAGTTTCTCACATAATCTTTATTTCCTCTTTAAAAATAAGGAGTGATAGTTACAGTAACAGTAAAAACACCTTTATATTTTCACTTGAGTCAAGAAGGTGTAGTCTTTAAACAACTCTGCCTGAAATGTTTTTTTTTTTTTTCCCTGCCACTGTCTTAGTCCATTTGGGCTGCTATAACAGAATACCATAGACTGGGTGGCTTATAAACAATAGAAATTTATTTCTCACAGTTCCGGAGTCTGGGGTGTGCAAAATCAAGGAACCAACAGATTTGGTTTCTGTAAGGGCTTGCTTCCTCATTCATAGAC
>RJWJ010002320.1:54744-103861 GCA_004363605.1 Indri indri
AAAGGCTCTACCTCCTAATGCCATCGCATTGGGGATTAGGTTTCAACATGAATTTTGGGGGAAATAGAAACATTTATTCTATAGTAGCTACTTATTATATATGTGATATGACCTTAGGTATGTCCCTGAACCTTTTTCTGTCCCCTCATCTGCAATGTAGGGATAATGGTATCTCAATAATACCGTGCTCTCAATGGGTTAACAGATGTAAGGGCCTAGCACAGAGGGTTTTAATCAGGGTTCTGTGGTTGGGCTTCAGGATAATTGTTTGCCCTTGTAATTCTATGTAAAATTTTGTGTACATTTGCATTTTTCTAGGGGAGAAATTTCATAGCTTTCGCAAGAATCTCAGAGGAGTTCTTGACTGCTAAATTACTGAGAACCACTAGCCTTACACAGGCTGGCAGATGGCAGTTATTCATTAGATGTCAATTCTCTCTCTCTCTGCCAAGGATATATTTGATAATCAGCAGGTTATTGATGCCGCCATAGTTATTTTGATAACAAAGGAGCTATTTAAATCTTGAATAGAAATAAAAACTCTGCGGTTGTCCTTACTCCGTCACCTACCTGTGCGCTCCTCTTTTGCCTTGTTAGCTCCTTAGATGCTTTTCAAAACTACTGTCCCTCTCTCCCCGCCCCCCACCCAGCACCAGCTCATATTTGCTATGAAGAAAGGAGCCAGATTTGTTCCGTGAAAGTGAAGCATGGAGAGACTCTTAAAGTTAGTGCGTGGGAAACTGGGTAATGGCAAAGAGAAGAAAGGGGCGGAGGGGATGAGAGAGGATTTTAAAAAACAGGAGGAGATCAAGTACAGTGCTGAGCGCATAATCATTGACTGTTGAAGCGTATTAGTAGAAAGGGCTGAAGAAGCAGACGTGCATTCAATAGTGGAAAGGGGGCTGGTGCAGTGGCTCACATCTGTAATCCCAGCATTTTGGGAGGCGAAGGTGAGAGGATTGCTTGAGGCCAGGAGTTCCAGACCAGCCCGGGTAACGTGGTGAGACCCCATCTCTACAAAATAATTTTACAGATTAGCTGACTATGGCAGCGCGTGCATGTTTTCTCAGCTACTTGGGAGGCTGAGGCAGGATTGCTTGAGCCCAGGAATTCAAGGTTACAGTGAGCTATGATTGGGCCACTGCACTCTACTGCACTGTCACACCTGGGTGACAGAATGAAACCCTGTTCCCTGTCTCTAAAACAAATAAAACATAGTGGAAAGGGAAAATAGAAAAACAGAGAAATGGGAAGAGTTTTCCACTTAGTCCTCTCCTTCCTCCTCCTTGGCTCGTTCCATCACCTTTGCCCCCTATGAGGGCTGGCCCACCTTTTGTTGCTACCTGTGTTCCTGAATTAGAGGTATACAGGGGATGGGACTAGTGAAGAATGCTGAACCCAGGGTGGAGAACATCATTTTTGTTTAGATGCGTCTTTAAAGCCCAGCCTCTTGATTTCCCCAATAAAAAACAAAAGTAAAGAACAAAAATTGGGCCAGGTGTGGTGGCTCATGCCTGTAATCCTAGCACTTCGGGGGGCCAAGGTGGGAGGTTTGCTTGAGGCCAGGAGTTTGAGACCAGCCTGGGCAACACACTAAGACCCTGTCTCTATAAATATTAAGAAAAAATGAGTGGGATGTGGTGTGCACCTGTAGTCCCAGCTATTCAGGAGGCTGAGGCAGTTAGCCTGGGTGACAGAGTGACACTGTCAAAAAAAAAAAAAAAAAAGAATAAAGAACAAAAATTGGGGTTGAGCGATGGCCAACTCTTAGTTCAAGTTGATCATTAATATCTTATCCTTTATCAGCAGCATCCAGTGGCCAGATCCTGAGATTCTTCTACCTTAAGAGTCAGGATTAGAGTGAGTAGGAGGGGCCATTGGTGTCATTGCTTGCTTTCCCCTTTCATTCACAGAAATGAGTTGTTTTTATTTTCAGTGCCTTGGTATTGAGGAATGCTCTATTCAGTTGAACCATACCTGTGAGCAAAAGAGAAACGAAACAGATTGTCCAAAAGTTGTGGAGCCCAAGGGGTAAGGAAACCAAAAAAGTAGGGCCAGTGGACTGCAAAAGAGCTATAGTTTAATAAGGTATATAGTTGACCTTTGAACAACATGGGGGCTGGAGTACCGGTCCCCGACCCTGTGAAGTAAAAAATCCATGTATAACTTGTGACTCCCCAAAATCTTGACAACTAATAGCCTGCTGTTGACTGGAAGCCTTACTGATAACATAAACAAGATTAACACATATTTTGTATATTATGTGTATTATATACAGTATTCTTACAATAAAGTAAGCTAGAGAAAAGAAAATGTTATGAAGAAAATCATGGCCAGGTGTGGTGGCTCATGCCTGTAATCCTAGCACTTTGGGAGGCCAGGAGTTCAAGCCCAGCCTGGGCAACACAGTGAGACCAGTCTCTGAAAAAAATTAGCCAGGTGTGGTGGCACATGCCTGTGGTCCTGGCTACTTAGGAGGCTGAGGTGGGAGGATCGCCTGAGCCCAGGAGTTTGAGGTTACAGTGAGCTATGATTGTGCCACTGCATTCCACCGTGGGTAACAGGTGACAGAGTGAGATCCTGTCTCTTAAAAAGAAGAAAAGAATATCATAAGGAAGAAAAGAATATATTTCCTATTCATTAAGTGGAATCATAAAGGTTTTCACCTTGTCATCTTCACATTGAGAAGGCAGAGGAAGAGGAAGGGTTGGTCTTGCTGTCTCAGGAGTGGCAGAGGCTGAAGAAAATCCATGTATAAGTGGACCTGTGCAGTTCAAACCCATGTTGTTCAAGGGTCAACTGTACGTATTCCAGGGATTCACATATGTACCAACTTTGCGGGAATGTCACTCTTCCACATGGACACAGCTGGGGCTTTCTTGACTCATGGCCATGGCAATTGTAAATTTAAGGTTGTGCTTAAGATTGCTGCATTTATCAGCATATTTTCATGATCTATGTCCACTGGCAATGGCTCAGAGAGGAAAATAATAGCCTTCAAAGGAAAAATGTTAATATGATATACATGGATATATTCTAAGCATTATGTATAATTATAAAGAATGAATCACAAATTTAAGCATCTTAAATATAGGCATAAAAAATAACCCTCAAACAGGAAGCTGGTGGCCTATCAGATTGCATCATTTGAGAAGAAAAGCAAGTCAGCACACTGTAAGCCGGAAAAAAGCAAAGGTCCTTCCTCTGATAGAGTTCCAATATTCTGTTCATTTCTTCCTTTTTTTTTTGGATGTGGTCTCTATATGTTACCCAGGCTGGAGTGCAGTGGCTATTCATAGGCATGATCACAGCACACTACAGCCTTCAACTCTGTTCATTTCCATACATGTGTTAAGGAAGGGTAGAAGATTTTCTTCATAGGACTGTGAAATGTCACAGTGGACACACCCTGTCTTTAGAAAGCAGTGTTCTTTAGGGGATAGACCGAACTTGAATCCCTCCCATTGGTGTTGTGTTGTATTTGATGAGCTATTCAGCAATCATTGTTATAAGAAAGTTTCAACTTAAAAGCAAATGCCACAGTTTTATGATGAAGTTTCATTTGGGTTTTTTTGCCCTCTCAGCTCAGTTTACAAAGCTGGTCATTCTCAACATAATCACAACATTTCTTAGTCTCAGATTAGAAGATCCTAGAAATAAGAGGTGTGGACTCATTAACTAAGTTCCATTGTTTCCTTTGAAGGGCTGAACGTAATAATTCAGACCTGTGTGATGTTTACAGATGATGGAGATGGGTTTGATGCTTGGTGCCACATGAAGGAAACCACTTCAGGGTCAGAGCCATGGATTCTAGATTCAGTAACTTTGCATCCCTATGACTGCGAGAACTATACTTAATCTTGCTGAGTCTCAGTTTACTTGTCTGTAAAATGCAGATAGTAATGACTACCCTACTTCTCCTTATAGTGCTATCATGAAGTCCAAGTGAGATCACGTATTGAAAAGAGATTTGTAAATTATGAATCCCTGTGGAACATGTACATGTGGCAAATTGCCTAAGAAAGTTTCAAAAGCCAGTACAACTTTTTACCCTATTTGAAGTAAATTAACACCCTAGAGTCCACTTTGTGTCTGAATGAAAAGAAATTTCCTAGTGGTTAAAAAAAATAATTAATAAAAGTTGTGAGCCCAGAAGCTATTCTTCAACACTAGTGTACAGAAGTCGGGATTGCTAGTAAGACCTTCTACCCATGTACTTATCATTTCCAAAACTGGAGGAGGAATACGGTAGGGCCTCTACGGAGTTCAAGTTTCTTGTGAATGAAAAACTCATACATAGGAAGAAAAAAGATAATAAAAATATCTCAATAATTTTTTATATTGATTAAAAGTTGAAATGATATTTTGAATATATTGGGTTAATATATCATTAATTTTACCTGTTTCTTTTTACCTTTTTAATGTGGCTACTAGAAAATATAAAATTACATATAAGTAATATAGCTAGTGTTCCAGAGCCTCTGGGCCTCTAATTCTAGGCTGTTCTTTCTCCCCCAGCTCTTACTCTGTCAGAACCTATAGCCACATCTTTTTTCCTTTAGTTAGTCCTGAAAACACCCTGGAGAGGGGAGGGAGGGTCAGAGGAGAAGCCAGGGCAGGTTTATGGGTTGGCTGCTCTGGGATGGGCTCCTGGCCTGCTAAGGCTGGCTAGGGGAGTGCCTCAGGGTGCTCCAGGTCCCTGGTGCTCACCTGGCTGCAGAACCAGGGCGTGTGGGGCCACTGCCAGGGGACTTCAAGTCAGGGTGTGCACTGAGCACTGCCTGCCTCTCGTAGAGGGACTGCTTTCGTCTAGTGTTGCCAGTGTTGTGATTAATCAAGATATCCTTAAAGTCAATGAATTTCATGATAGGGTGTGTGCGTGTGTCCTGTATATTCTACATGGATAAAAATGCACCTATGAAATGTGGAAATCTGAAATTTGTGGGCATTGAGAAGGGTCTTCATGTTCCCAAATGTAGGGGACTACTGATGAAGTTCTCTCAAAGCAAAACGAGAAGGCAGTGCTGGTCCAAGGAGAGGGCAAACACTGTAAAATTGTCACACTCCCCCATGACCCACTGGCGTGGGCGTAAAGATGCATCCATCTTTCTGTTCAGGTTGGAGGCCCAAGGCCTTCTACCTCTTTCTATTGAAGAGCCATTGGGACTTACTGGGCACTTAAAGATCCAGTAATCCAGGCTTGAGTAAGTACTTTGATGTAACTGAAGTTTGCCTTAATGAGAAGTCTTGTATCGTAGCCACTCCTTAAACACTCGCTTTATGCATTGTGCTGCATGAACCAGGAAGAAGAGAATGGAGAGGAGAGGCATGTTGCTCGCTCTCGTCTCTGCTTCCCTCTTCCATGGGAGCATGAAACCCTCTTTCCACATGGGGAGGAATCTGGTACGTCTGAAGCAAATCCGTAGCAGAGGTGTAGGATCAGAGATGGGCAGAGCTATTTGGGACCTTAGAGGGGATCCCAGTGGTTTCAAATTGGCTGTGGCGGCCCCTCGGTGTGAGGAGGGGAAGGGAGAAGGGCAGCACCCCTGGTGGGGTTGACGGGAGGTAGGTGCTAAATGGTGCAGGGAAGGTAGCACTGTCCAGAGCATGGATTTTGGATGAGAGGCAGAGGGGAAATTGAGGCCCTGGGGATGGACAGGAAGGGGTGGAATGTGTTCTGGGAGGAACCGTTTCCCTAAAATGACTTTCAGGTGATACTTTGGATGAACATTTTTACTTTTAATAGTGTTTAATATACAATAGAAAAATACAACTTGTGAAGTCTGAACTTCTGGATTCTTTAAGATCAGGCTAAAGCGTATATTTGAATTAGTATCAAAGATGTTGGGGAAGGAATAGAAAAGTGGCTTGCATACGTGACAAAAAATAGTGAAGTTTTGCTAATGCCTGAAATTTGGCAAGGACCACCAGGGCACAGTGCTGAAGGGGAAGTGATAAGGTGGTTTTGGGCTCAGGAGAACTTCTCCACAGCAGAATCGGGGCTCCATTAGAGAGGGTGGGAAGGGAAGGGAGAGGACCCTGAGTGCAGGTAGCCGGGAGGAATGGGGCTGGCGGTTGAGTGTGGGGGTTTGTAGAGAAGTGGTTCTCAAACTTACCATGCATCAGGATCACCTAGAGGATTTACTGGAACACTGCTGGGTCTTAACCCCTGGAGTTTCTAATTCAACAGGTCTGAGGCCTAAGAATTTATATTTCATTCTTTTTTTTTAGAGACAGGGTCTCCGTCACCCAGGCTGGAGTGCGGTGGCCCCATCTTAGCTCACTGCAGACTTGAACTCCTGGGCTCAAGCTCTCCTCTCGCTTCAGCCTCCTGAGCAGCTGGGACTACAGGTGGTGCACTACCACACCCAGCTAATTTTTAACTTTTTGTAGATACGAGGTATCACTATGTTTCCCAGGCTGATCTTGAACTCCTGGCCTCCCAATGTGCTGGGATTTCAGGTGTGAGCCACCCCGCCAGGCCAAGAATTTGCATTTCTAACAAGTTCCCAGCAGATGGTGATGCTGTGGGTCCAGGGACCACGCTGAGAACCGCTGATGTAGAGGTAGCAGAGTGAGCAGTTGTGCCCAGTTGCGGGTGTGGTACAGGGAGGCTGCTCACTGTGGGAAAGGGAGGAGACGGTGTGTGGATGGGGAGACATCTAGGCAGAAAGGCAGATTGGGCGTGAGTGGGCTGGTGCCTGGTGCTGTGCGGTTAGTCGGGGAAGAGTGGGGAGCCCCAGGAGGGCCGCAGCTGGAGCTGATCCTCCACGATTAGGGCTGCTGATTACCTGGGCCACGGCACCTGCAGCTTAGCGCTGACTTGGGGAAGAGGGAAATAAATCAAGATCCTCTGACAGTGCCCTGGGAAGCCGTCTGCTCTAGTTCTTCTTGCCATTTTGATCAGCGCTGAGAGGAAGGAGACCAGCTTCTACTGAGCACTCACTGTCTCAGGCATTTTAATGCTTTACTGCATTTAATCATCATAATCCCGTGACGTAGCTGTCATTGATCCATTTTAAGGATGAGGGAGCTAATGCCCTGAAAAGTGAATGAACTTGCATGTTGTCACCTAGGTGGACCTAGAATGCAATCAGCCTTGGGGTTGACTTGTCTAATTGAATCTCCCCGCTGCTCCCCCCATCCCCAATATTATTATTTCAATGCTTAATCAATATAAAATCAATATGTAATCACTATAAACAGTTGTTAAAGACCAACTTTACTTCCTTTTTTTCATACTAAGTCTTCGAGGTCCCATATGTATTTTACACCTACAGCACGTCTCAATGCTGACAAGCCACATTTCAAGGGCTCAATAGCCACATGTCGAGACCCCATTGGACAGAGGCACCTCCAGGGTTGGGCTAGTCCAGCCACAGGTTGCCTGTAATAACCGTTTCTACCACTAGATGGTGCAGGTGATCTTCCCCCTTAATGTATCAGGAGTTAAGAGATTGGATGGGTGGGGACTTCTTTTAAATCTCCCTGTCTTTGATTTATTTGTTTGAATTTTAGCCAGAAGTGAGCTTGAAAGATTCCAAACCATTACAAACTTACTCTAGAAAAAACACAGGTAGCTGGTCCATGTGTGTCTGGGGCCAACTGTATGATTAGGAGCTCTCCAATTTAACATCTGTAGAATACAATGTTTATTAAAAAATAAACAATAAAAATGTGCTAATTTAAAGCTTACGCATGTATTATTAAAACCTAATAGTAGGCCGGGCGCGGTGGCTCACACCTGTAATCCTAGCACTCTGGGAGGCCGAGGCAGGTGGATCGCTCAAGGTCAGGAGTTCGAGACCAGCCTGAGCAAGAGCGAGACCCTGTCTCTACTAAAAAATAGAAAGAAATGATCTGGACAACTAAAAATATATATATAAGAAAAAATTAGCTGGGCATGGTGGCGCATGCCTGTAGTCCCAGCTACTCGGGAGGCTGAGGCAGAATTGCTTGAGCCCAGGAGTTTGAGGTTGCTGTGAGCTGGGCTGACGCCACAGCACTCACTCTAGCCAGGGTAACAGAGTGAGACTCTGTCTCAAAAAAAAAAAAAAAAAAAAAAAAAAACCTAATAGTAACTGTAGCAATTATTTAGAATTCAGGCAAACATAATTTTTTGGGTGAGGAATATTTTCTCCCCCAAAAATAGAGTCTCAATAAAAAGACCAACTATGAGTTGATTATTTAAAAAATCTCCAAAGACAGCTGGCTTCCTTGTTGCCTGCACTGAAGGAGAACCAGCCCCAGCACCCCACTCTGGGTCCCTGCTGTCCTGGAGCTTCCATTCTGTTTCAAGGATGAGGAAACAGCCTAGAGAGGCAAAGTGCCCCATTCCTGCCTCACGGTGCTAGTGGAGGACATCCCAGGCTCCCTGTCCAGTGCTCTTTTCACTACGTCACTTTGTCTGAGCAGTGGTGGCAGTTGTAGCCATCTCCTGTTTCTCATGTCTCTGTAGACAAAAACCCTGAACCTGAGAGTGTGGCCAAGAGCCCAGCCCCTGCTGTGCCCTTTATAGGCTGAGCACAGGGCTGGGCCCTGAAGAGGTCCTCAGAAAATTGTTGAGTGAATGATGAAAGGAAGGAAAGAAAATGCCCTCCAGACACTGTGGAAGCTTACCATTCCTGGAGGTGGGGGCCAGTCAGCCAGCCATCTGGTGGCAGATTGATTATGCTGGATCTCTTCCATCATGGAGGGGGCATCGATTTTTGTCCTCATTGGAACAGAAATTTATTCTGGGTATGGATTTTCTATCCCTTCCCAAAATGCTTTTGCCAGCCCAACCATCTGTGCGCTCACAGAATCTCTCATTCACTGTCATGGTGTTCTACGTAATACTGCTTCTGACCAGGGAACTCATTTCAGAGCAGTGGAAGTTCAGCAATGGTTTGTGCTCATGGGAACTCACTAGTCTTACCACATGCCCTATAACCCAGAAGCAGGTGGCCGGATGGAACTGTGGGATGGCCTCCTGAAGACTTGGTTATGGTACCAGTCGGCCTGGAACGCTGGGCTTCTGTCTTACAGGATGCAGTGTATGCTTGGAATCTGTGACTGTTTCTTTATAGAAACCGAGGTGTGGAAATGGGAGGGGCTCCTGTCACTAGTACATTTGCTGCCACACTTGCAGAATTGGTTCCTCCTACCTGTGCAGCTTTGCGCTCCGCTGGCTTGAAGGCCCTAGTTCTGATGGAGGAACGCTTCCAGCAGGGACACAACAATGATTGTGTTGAATTGAGACTGCTACTTGGCTATGCTGGGCTCCCCATATTTCTGAGCCAAGGGGAATTTGGGTTGCTGCCACGCAATAGGGGCAGAAGAAACATGTCTGCAACTTCGGGGCACCTCTTAGTATTCCCATGTCAATACTAAAAGTTAATGGAAAACTATGGCAACCAACAAAAGGTGGGGCCACTGAAGATTCAGACCTTGTAGCAATGAAGGTCACCCAACCAGTAAAGGACCCCAACCAGCTGGGGTGTTAGTGCAGGGTAAATGGAACCGGGAACAAGTCAATGAAGAAGGAAATTGTGAATATCAACTATGGACTTGTGGCCAGGCACAGAAGTGGGGACTCTAGCAGCTACGCATATTTTCCCCTCGTTTGCTGTGTAAGTGTAGCATCTAATTTCTTTTCTTCTTATTTTGTATGCGAATTATTGTTATAAGTTAACCTTATAAATTTATTCAAGTGGGACTGTGACTGAATTTGAGGAATGATTGGAACCTTTCAGAGATGGCTGCTGTGACTGTTGCCCAGAGATGGACACCATGACTCTGGGGACCTCGTGTGTCTCCCCTTTTGGAGAAGAGGGCGAGAGCAGCCTCGTGCAAAGAACAGTTGCATCTTGTGCTGAATGGAAGTTCAAAGATGTATTTGATAGTGTGTATGGATGCTGAGGGGGCCTGCAGGTGTTTACATGTCTGATTTCAAAGAGTACAAAAAAAGTTAAATAGCTAATATTTTTATATTATATGTTAAGTTGATAATATTTTGGATATATAAAGTTAAATAAAATGTATTTTAAAATCAATTTCACCTTTTTTTAACTTTCTTATTGTAGTTATCAGAAAATTTTGAATTATCTATGAAAATTTAATAGGTAGTATTTGTATGTTGCACCAGATTCAAAATGCATAAAAGGATATTTAAACCCACAGAATGGGTGAAAATATTTGTAAATCATATATCTGATAAGGGACCGGTATCTAGAATATATGAAGAACTCTTGTAACTCAACAGTAAAAAACCCAGTTAAAAATAAGTAAAGGATGTGAATAGCTGTTTCTTCAAAGAAGAAATACAAATGGCTAAAAAGCACATGAAAAGATGTTCTTCTGCTTGAGTCGAAAGAGCATTAATTTGTGTCTTATCCTGGACTTTCCCTTGTGTCATTCGAGATCCAGCTCCAAAGATAACTCCCCTAAGAGGCCTTCTCTCTCCCAGGCTGAGCTCTTGGCTCCACTGGCTGAATTCCCACAGCAGCTGGAATACACCTCTGCTGCAGGCCCGGTCACCTTGCACCGGGGTTCGTGTGACTGTCTCAGAGGTGGTGAGCTCCTGCAGGGTAGGCGCTGGGTCTCATTCACCTGTGCGTCCCCCAGGCTAAGCGTTGTGCCTGGAACAGAGCGAGGGCTCAGTAAATAGGTGGTTGGCTTGGAGGAAGGAAAGCTGCCTCAATTTTAGGCTGAGGGTGGTAGGCTGTGCTAGGAAGTTGAACCTAACTAGATAAAGACCAGGGCTCAGAAAGGTCAGGGAACTGGGCAGAGAGTTCTAGAACTGTGGCTGATTCTGTCTTACTGAACCTGACTACTTGCTCTCTGAACCTGAAAACTATCTAGTTTGTAGATTTTTTATATTCTAGGCACCCGACTGAATGTGAGGCCAATGATTCATGGTGGGGAGGGGAATAGTTCCGAGGATGGGCAAGGCAGTGAGTCCCCAGGTGCAATAGAAACCCTTCGAGGCCTACGGGGCCGGGGGCAGGGATCGGGGGGTGTTGGCAGGCAAACTTGACCGTAGAAGGGAACACCTGATGGTCCTTTCCTCTGTTTCTGGAATCTCTTAGGTCCTAAGGAAGCCCTTTCTCGATCTGCCCCATTGGTCAAGGGCCACAGGGGAGAGTGTGGGAGGTGAAGGGTGTGCAGGGGTGCTCTGGGAAGCCAGCAAGCGTCATTGGGTCTCACCACCCCTGTCTCTGGCTGCTCACAGGTGGCAGCTGGGGGTGTGTATGAGATTTACACAGAGCTTGTTTCTGTGGCTGCCTCCTTGCCGTAAATGAACCTGGAGTTAAAGGTTTAGCTCTTCGGTTTTAGGATGAGCCACTTGTAGGAATCCATTTCTCATGACACCCAGCACTGGCAAAGGTGCAGGGAGGTGGGATCTCTCACATCTGCTCGCGGTGGGGTGGGGGGCTTTTCTCCATGGTAGTTTGGCAGTAAGTTATTGTCAAGCCTTAGAAACTTCCTTTTGTGTTATCATTAATTCTTTTAGGTATGATAATGTGGTTATGTTAAAAAAAGAGTCCTTTGGTGTAGAGATGCGTATCGGAATATTTATGGATGAAACATACAGCATCTGCGATTTGCCTCAGCACATTTGGGGTGCGGGTGTGGGTGGGGTGTAGCTCAAACAAGCTTGGCTTTGAGTTGGATGTTGTTGAAGCTGCTGGGTGAGGGGTTCAGGGAGGTTCATTATACTGTCCTCTCTCCATTTATTTGTTTTTAAAAATTCTGTAATGAAAAGTTTAACAATAAAGTTCCCTTCGACCCAGCATTTCTTCTGCGATGACGTCAATCAAACCCCCACCATCGCACATTGGGCTTCTCATTTTCATTCTTGTCCCTCTCAGTCCAGAGGTATCATGCCCTGTTGAGTTCCTGCTCACAGCCCCCAGGGCTCCCTAGGGCCCTCTGGGTCAAGGACAGTCCCCACTTCCTTCTCGGCCCACCCGCCTGCCAGGCTCTCAGGGCTGGGAGCTTGCAGGTGCTCTCCAGCCTCAGCCTCAGCGTCTGTGTGCAGATGCTCCCCCACACCCAAGGCCTTTGCCTGGATGGTGCCACTCATTCATCCAGTGCCAGGCTGAGCTCATCTCAGAGGGCCTGTGACTCTCAGGCAAAGTCACACTTCTGTGTTAATACTCTCAGCATCCTTCATAGTTCCTTCATAGCTCTCACAGCTGTTTGTAATTATAAACTCCAGTGATTGTTTTGTTCTGTTGCTATCTGCCTCCCGTACTAGAGCATGAACTCCCCGAGGACAGGGACTATGTCTGTGTGGCTCACCATTGCATCCCAGAGCCAAGCACAGAGCCTGGCACATGGTAAATTAATGCACAAGGAGGCACATATTTTGCAAAAGTGTATCATGTTCCAGGAAAACCCTGTGTAATATTCTGGGCTGACTGAGAACACATAGTCGGAAATGCTAGGTAGAGGCCAGGTCACGAGGGCCTTGGGGCAATGTTAGGCAGTTGGTGTGATTGTGCAGGAGCTCACATGGAGGGGTGCCGTGTGCTGCAGGTGACACTGGATGGGAGACTCTGGAGGCCAGGTGGCCAGATGGGGCACCAGGGTCCTCATTAGGGTCATGAGGGCTTGAGCTGAGGTCAGGACAGTGGCACTGGGGTTAAGAATGGACATAAAGTGTAACTGTAGTGTTTGTACCCTCAAAATACCCTGGAATAAAAAAAAAAAAGAAAAAAGAAAAAAAAAAAAAGAATGGAGTCAGCATTTGTGGCAATGATCCAACGCGGTGGCTTCTTGGCCCTTCTAAAAAAACACATCTGCATAAGAGAGATTGGAAGGAAGCCCCAGAGGGCCCAGCTGGGGACAAAGTGTGTTCCACAGACACATCCCTGGATCACAAAGAGTTTTGCAAATGGTCCCACCCAAGACGGTCGCCAGGAAGTGCTTCCACAGCCCAGCAGCTTGGGCACGGGCAGGGCCCTCGTCCCTGTGGCCAGTGATAGCAGAGCCTGGCAATGGTGCATGCAAAATCACTTGTTCAGTGAACATCTCTCCAGCACTCCGTTTTTTAGGGCTTGACATGGAGCCAGGGGAAGGAGCTTGGGAGACTCTGGAGCCTGGAAAGCCACAGGGGCTTCAGGTTGGGGCCAGGAAGGGGCTGCCCCGGGAAAAGTGGAGATGTGAGCTGGGTGTGTGCCGCCCCCCAGGACCATGCCGCCTGGGACCTGCTGCATGGCTGCTGTCCCAACACTTGCGCCACACTCACTCTCTGTCCCCTGGGAGGCTGGTAATCAGTTGCAGGGCAGCCAAGTCACCTAGCTCCTTGCGGGAAGTTGCTGTGGGGAGGCTAGGTTGTTGGGAAGATGCTGAGTAAAAACCGATGTAGTTGGGAGTCTCTTGGGACCTGGACTTGTCCTTTAGAACTGCGGTCCCCAGCCGCTGTGCCACAGACCAGTACTGGTCTGTGGCCTGTTAGTAACCAGGCTGCACAGCAGGAGGTGAGCGGTGGGCGAGCTAAGCTTCATTTGTGTTTACAGCCACTCCCCATTGCTCCGATCACCGCATACGCTCCGCCTCCTGTCAGATCAGCAGCTGCATTAGATTCTCATAGGAGCAGGAACCTGCTGTAAACTGGCTTGCAAGGGATCCAGGTTGCGCGCTCCGTGTGAGAATCTAATGCCTGATGATCTGATGGGGAGCTGAGGTGATGCTAGCCCTGGAGAGCAGCTGCAAATACAGATGATCATTAGCAGAGAGGTTTGACTGCACAATAAATGTAATGCACTTGAATCATCCTGAAACCAGCCCCAATCCCCCATCCATGGAAAAATTGTTTTCCAGGAAACCGGTCCCTAGTGCCAAAAAGGTTGGGGACCACTGCTTTAGAACACTTGTCACAGTTGTAATGGAGATACTCATTCACACATTTATTTGTTTATTTCTTGCTAGACTATAAACCCCATGAGGGCAGGGAGTGGGTTTCTGTCCTCTGTGGTAGCGTCACCTAACATGCTTCCTGGCACATAGTTGGCATGCAAAAACTATTTGTTGAAGAAACGAAAGATCCTCACAGCAACCCAAAGAAGTAGGTAGTACTATTATTATTATCATCATTTAAGGGTGACCAAAGTGAGCCTTAGAGAGCGTGGATGGCCCCAGCCACAGAGTGGGCAGCAGCACCCAGCATTCAGACCCACAGTGATTAGCACGAGGAGGGGTACGTGGCCCAGGCTTGGCCAATAAAACTCGAGCTGGGGAAAGCGAGACCTCTGTCCTTTTTGGCCTCTCTGCTATTGGGATGTGAGACCAGGGCTGCTGGTGGCCAGGATTCTAGCCTAGTGGGGCCGCTGGCCTGAGAGCGTGGCGTCAGAGGGAAGCAAGGATGACAGAGTGAGAGAGAGGGGTTCCGAGTTCCTGGGAGCCGGCATCCCCTTGCCCGCTCTGCGGTTTGGAATGGGAACCAGTACAGCCCCCGCAGCTTGGGCTGGCCTGGCTCGCCTTCCTTGCACGTGCAGCAGAGAGTCGTGAGGGCTGCAGCGATCAAACCCACCCCACTGTCAGTGTAGTGGGGAGACCACTGGCCTGGGTTCAGCTCCAGCTCCACCAGGCACTCCGCGTGTGACAGAGCAAGTCCCTCTCGACCTCTGGGTCTCAGCTTCCTCCGCTGTGAAACAGGGTAGTAATTCCAGCTCCCAGGCTGGGAGTCGGGGATCATGAGCAAGTACTAAGGTCCACGACTCAGGGCCTGGTGTCCAGCAATTGCTCAGGAAGTGCTAGCTTTCTCCGTCACCCTCATCACTGGCTTTTGGCTGCAAATCCTAGAAAACTCATCCCGGGTCGGCTTACACAGTGAGGGCTTTGATCACTGCATGCCAGGAGAAGATGAGTGGTAGGGTAGGTCCAGGGTGGTGAATTCAGAAGCTCAGCAGTGTCACCAGTGACCCAGGTTCGTTCTTTCAGCTCTGCCCTTCTCAGAGCGTCAGCCATTTCCCTCAGCGTCACCAGATTGCTGCCCCAGCTCCCGGCATCATAATGTCGACCCGGGGAGGGAGGTGTTTCTTCCTTATGTCCCTTTGTAAGAGTGTGAGGAAAACCTCACCACCAGTCCCCGGCAGATGTCGCCTCAGGTTTTATTGGCTGGAATTGCCATGCACCCCCTGCTTAACAGAGCGTTTACAAGGGGAGTGAAGCACCACGATCGGTTTAGAGTAATCAAAAAACAAAACAAAACAAAACAAAAAAGCCAAGGGGCCAAGGTAGGAGACTGAACAAAATTGATTTGGTTAGCAAGGAGAAAGGAGAGAACGGCTATTGGGCTGAGTCTGCCACGTCTGTTCCCTGATGGCCCCGACCATCTCAAACAGCGCCTGCTCATGGTAGGTGCTCAGCGAGTCCTCACTGAGCAAGCCCCCCGCCTACCTGCAGAGTAGAAGGGGGAACAGGCTCTTCAGATGACTCTGGTGACCGTCTTTAAGAATTTTCTCGCCTTGGGGGAGGTACCCAAACTCACTGGCGTGGCAGAGGTGGGAGTGAGTGGGGACCTGTCGAGAAGGTTCTGGTGCTCGGTGGCTGTCTCAGTGCAAGGTAGCAGTCCTGGGCTGGGCCCATCCCAGCTGGCCTAGGAGCGTGAGGCGGGGAGCTGGTGGAGAGAGGCGGTAGGGCTCCTACAGGGAGGGCTGGGAGGGCTGCAGGAGGTGGCAGCTCCCTTGGGCGGCAGCTTGCAAGTGGTGGCGACTGGGCGAGGGGAAGCAGGCTCCTTTTCAGTCTAACATTTAGTTCATTCGGCGTCTCCTCCCTGAGCGCCTGCAATGTGCCAGGAATGTGCCAGACCCAGGAGATAGCATGATGAGCTAACACAGGCATGGCCCCTGCCCTCTTGGAGCTTAAAGTCTAGTGGGGGAGGCAGATATTAGACGAATAATCCCAAGACGAATTTATTTGTTTTTTGTTTTTTTGTTTTGTTTTGTTTTGTTTTTTGAGACAGAGTCTCACTCTGTTGCCCGGGCTAGAGTGAGTGCCGTGGCATCAGCCTAGCTCACAGCAACCTCAAACTCCTGGGCTCAGGCGATCCTACTGCCTCAGCCTCCCGAGTAGCTGGGACTACAGGCATGCGCCACCATGCCCGGCTAATTTTTTCTATATATATGTTTTTAGTTGTCCAAATCATTTCTTTCTATTTTTTTTTTTTTTTAGTAGAGATGGGGTCTCGCTCTTGGTCAGGCTGGTCTCGAACTCCTGACCTTGAGCAATCCGCCCGCCTCGGCCTCCCAGAGTGCTAGGATTACAGGCGTGGGTGCGGCGGCCTAAGACGAATTTAAATTGTAACTACTGAGAACGATGAGAAGGAGAGTGTATGCTACGATCCCAGGGGGCGCCATTCCCATAACAACCCAGGGAGAGGGTGTGCGAGACGCAGGCAAGTCAATGACTTGGAGACGCAGTTACACGGCGAGGTCCACGTGCCGTGATGATGGGTCCACGGTGGGATGAGGAAGACGGCGGAGTGAAGGATGCCCACCCGGTTTCTGGCTCGTCTAACTGGCTCGACAGTGGTACTGTTCAGAGACAGAAAACACTAGAAGAGGATCAGGGTTGGGGGTGGGAAGAGGGGAGCTCACGAACTGGGTTTTTGTCTTGCTGAGTTAGATGTATCAAGGTGACGAACAGGTTTGGAAGCAGCAAGATGTTTCAAGCTCTCCAATCCCAAGACAGAAAGAAAGATTGGTGGAGAACTCCCCCTTTTCCTTGGGTTTCCTCTCTGGTCATTGTGATCCTGGGACTGTGTTCTTTAAATGGAATTAATAATAGTAATAATAATAATAATACTTACTGATGATCTACCCTGAGCCAGGCTCTCTTTCTAGACTTGACATATTTCAGCTTACTGAGGCTCCACCACAACCCTATGAAATATATACTGTTAGAACCCCACTCCACATATGGGGAAACTGAGGCCCAGAGACCATTAAAAGCATGTTGCCTGAGGTCAGGTGGCTGAGCTCAGATTTGGGCCCAGGCAGTCAGAACCCAGCAGCTGTGTTCTTAACCACTGCCCCGCAGGACGGCTGTGTATCTGTGGCTGTGTTTGTTTGAGTGCCAGGGACTCCAGGGACCCTCTGGACAGGCACGCTTTGTTTTGTTGCACCCTGCCTTATGCATTGCGGATGTTGCATTTTTACAAACTGAAGGTTTACGGCAACTCCGAGTCAAGCAAGTCTATCGGTGCCATTTTTCCAAGTGCATGTGCTCACTTGGTGTCTGTCACACTTTAGTAATTCTTACAATATTTCAAAATCTTCATTATTATCATATCTGTTATGGTGATCTGTGATCAGTGATCTTTGATGTTACTGTTGTAATGGTCTTGGGGTGTCATGAACTGCATATAAGACGGTGAACTTAATTGATAAATGTTGCGTGTGTTCTGACCGCTCCACCCACGGGCTGTTCTGTCTCTCTCCCTGTCCTCGGGCCTTCCTATTCCCTGAGACACAACAGTATTGAAATTAGGCCAGTTAGTAACCCTACAATGGCTTCTACATGTTCAAGTGAAAGGAAGAGTCCTATGTCTTTCACTTTAAATCACAAGCTAGAAATGATTAAGCTTAGTGAGGAAGGCATGCTGAAAGCTGAGACAGGCCAAAAGCTAGGCCTCTTGTGCCAAACACTTAGCCGAGTGGTGAATGCAAAGAAAAAGTCCTTGAAGAAAAGTGAAGGTGCCACTCCAGTGAACACACAGATGATAAGAAAGCAAAACAGCCTTATTGCTGATATGGAGAAAGTTTGAGTGGTCTGGATAGATCAAACCAGCCACAACATTTCCCTTAAGCCAAAGTCTAATCCAGAGCAAGGTATTAACTCTCTTCAATTCTATGAAGGCTGAGAGAGGTGAGGAAGCTGCAGAAGAAAAGTCTGAAGCTAGCAGAGGTTGGTTCATGAAGTTTAAGAAAAGAAGCCAACTTTATAACGTGAAAGTACAAGGTGAAGCAGCAAGTGCTGGTGGAGAAGCTGCAGCAAGTTACCCAGAAGATCCAGCTACGATCATTGACAAAGGTGGCTACACTAGACAACAGATTTTCAATGCAGAAGGAATAGCCTTTTCTGGAAGAAGATGCCATTGAGGACTTTCAGAGCTGGAGAGAAGTCAATGCCCGGCTTCAATGCTTCAGAGGAAGGGCTGACTCTCCGGTTAGGGGCAATGCAGCTGGTGACTAAGTTGAAGCCAATGCTCATTTACCATTCTGAAAATCCTAGGGCTCTTAAGAATTATGCTAAATCTACTCTGCCTGTCCTCTATAAATGGAAGAACAAAGCCTGGGTAATAGCACATCTGTTTACAGCATGGTTTACTGAATTTTTAAAGCCCACTGTTGAGACCTACTGCTCAGAAAGATTCCTTTCAAAATATTACTGCTCATTGACAATGTACCTAGTCACCCAAGAGCTCTGATGGAGATGTACAAGGAAATGAATGCTGTTTTAATGTGTGCTGACATGACATTCATTCTATAGCTCATAGACCACGGAGTAATTTTGAATTTCAAGTCTTATTATTTAAGAAATATAGGCTGGGCATTGTGGCTCATGCTTGTAATCCAGCACTTTGGGAAGCTGAGGTGGGAGAATCACTTGAGGCCAGGAGCTCAAGACCAAGCTGGGCAACATAGTGAGACCCTGTCTCTACAAAAAATAAAATAAAACAAACAAACAAACAAACAAACAAAAATAGCCAGGCATGGTGGCATACACCTGTAGTCCCAGCTACTCACAAGGCTGAGATGGGAAGATCACTTGAGTTCAGGAGTTCAAGACTAGCTGGGCAACATAGCAAGACCCCATCTCAAACAAATTAAAAATTAAAAGAAAAAAACATTCATGATTCATGGGAGGAGGTCAAAATATCAATATTAATGGGAGTTTGGAAGAAAGTGATTCCAATCCTCCTGGATGACTTGGAGGGGTTTAAGATTTCAGTGGAGGAAGTAACTACAGTTGTGGTATAAATAGCAAGATAACTAGAATTAGAATTAGAGCCTGAAGATGTGACTGAATTGCTTCAATCTCATAATAAAAGTTGAATGGTTGAGGAGTTGCTTCTTCTGGATGAGCAAAGAAAGTAGTTTCTTGAGATGGAACCTACTCCTGGTGAAGATGCTGTGAACATTGTCGAAATGACATAAAAAGGATTTATAATATTACATAACCTTAGTTGATAAAGCCACGGCAGCATTTGAGAGTACTGACTCCAATTTTGAAAGAAGTTCTATCATGGGTAAACTGCTATTAAGCAGCATCACATGTTACAGAGAAATCTTCTGTGAAAGAAACAGTCAATAGACGTGGCGAACTTCATTGTCTTCTTTTAAGAAATTGCCACAGCCACCTGAACCTTCAGCAGCCACTATCCTGATCCATCAGCAATCAGCATTGAGTAAGACCCTCCACCAGTGAAAAGAGTACCACTTGCTGAATGCTCAGATGATTGTTAGCACTTTTTTTTTAGCAATAAGTATTTTAAAATTAAGGTATGTGCATTTTTTAGACACAATGCTATTGCACACTTAATGGACTATAGTGTAGCATAAATGTAACTTTTACATGCACTGGGAAACCAACAAATTTGTGTGACTTGCTTCATTGTGATATTCACTTTGTTGCCGTGGTCTGGAATAGAACCTGCAATATCTCTGAGGTATGCCTGTGTTTCCAGTCAATTGGCAGCTGAATCCAGAGGCTTGGTCGCATTCTGGTTTTGATCAGGTGCAGTGGCCCATGCCTGTCATCCCAGCCTGTAGTCCCAGCTACTTGGGATGCTGAGGCAGGAGAATGGCTTGAGCCCAGGAGTTGGAGGTTACAGTGAGCTGTGATTGTGTCACTATATGCCAGCCTATCTCAAAAAAAATAAATAAATAATAAAAAAATCCAGGTTTTGATTGTTTGACAACTATAGGTGGCTGTGTGTTCCTTCCTCAAGAGGTGCACATGTTATTGTGTTGTGTGTGTATGCGTGTGTAGGAGGTGATACCAGCAGCTGATACGCAATGCCTAGATCTGTTAATTAATTGGTAGGTACAAAATGGCGTTATTCTAATTTGATCATTCCTTTTTCATTAATTAACTGCAGCAACTTTCTTAGCAGTCAGCCAGTGGAGAGCCACCATACTAGAACCAGTGCAGCAAGCCTTCTGTGTGTTTTAGATCTTTGTCTTTTGCAAAAGATTTTGTTTGAAGAAGGGTCCATTGCTTATAAAAATTTATAAAAGAGTAGAGAACTCATGGGCAACGATAGTTGATTGAATCTATCTGCTCTCACTTTCTCAAAATCTTACTAAATTGACAGGAAAAGAATTTTGTTTTGGAAAGTAAAAACCTGCAAGGATAGAGAAAAACAGAAGAGGGCCAAGAACAACAAAATTTTGGATGAATTGGGACGGATTCGATACCCTCTAAGAGCTTATTGAGAGGTCACCATTTTGAGATCTTTAATACCTACAAAAAAGTCTTCATTTCTTCATTTTAGTCTCACATTTGATCGACAGTTTGAATTCTAAGGATTCTAGAATAGAATATAGAATTCTAAGTTGGGGATCATTTTCATTCAAAGTTTTGAAGGGACTGTTTTATTGCCCTCTGTCTTTCAGTGTTGCTGTCGTGAAGATCAAAACCATTCTAATTCCTACCTCTTTGTAGGTGACTTATTCCGCAGTGATTCAACTTGGTGTGGATCTATTTTCATACATTGTGGGGGTAAATACCAAAACAATTAGTTTAAAGAGTAGAAAATTGTTGCTTCCAGGGAACGGAAATGGGGGGTGGGGAAGGGACGGCCATTTTCCTAACAGATCTTGTAGAACAATTTGACCATTTACGGGCATGTGTAACTTTGGAGTAAGCGTAAAAACTAGAATGAAAAGAGAAGACAAAGAAGGAGCATGGGCTTTGTAGCACAGGAGGCCCGTGTCTGAATCCTGAATCCCTTCTTCGTTAGTAGGGCGTTTATGGGTCCCATAACATCTTTGAAGCTCAGTTTTCTTATTTTAAAATGGGGGGGGTATAATTCCCACCCCGTCCAGATCTCGCGATTGTGTGATAGTGAAGCTGTGAAGAGAGAACCCCGCAGGAAGTGTTGCCATCCCTGACAAGGCCAGAGAGCCTGGGTGACTGCCGAGGGCAGGCTGTGTTTCAGGACCTTCCGTGAATCAAGAGGGTGTCGTTCCCTGCAGCGCAGCATTTACTTCCCTTCGCTCTCCACTCCCTGCTTGTAGAGAAAAACCAGTTTGTTCCACTTGGTAGAAAATGAGCCCACTTAGGCCAGGCATGGTGGGTCACACCTGTAATCCCAGCACTTTGGAAGGCCAAGGTGGGAGGATCCACTTGAGGCCAGGAGTTCAAGACCAGCCTGGGAAACATACCTTGACCACATCCCTAAAAAAATTTAAAAACTTAGCCAGGTGGTGGCGCACGCCTGTAGTCCCAGCTACTTGGAAGGCTGAGGCAGGAGGATCCCTTGAGCCCAGGAGTTCGAAGCCTGCAGTGAACTATCATTGTACCACTGCATTCCAGCCTGGGTGACAGAGCAAGACCTGGTCTCTAAATAAAAAAGAAAAAAAGAAAATGGGCCCAGTCAAACTCTAGGCTTTTCTGGGCCCTGGTTACCCGCGTGCTGCGTTAATCCCGCAGCCTCTGTCAAGGGGCTTCCTTCGGTTATGGGCCCCTCATGTTGTCACTCTTGAGCCTCCGAGTCTGCTCTTCAGAAGCCATTCCCTCCTGGGAACCGAACCTGGAGCTCAGGGAAGCTGCCACCAGGCAATAGTGGGAGCCAGGCTTCCTCGAAGTGTGGCTAGACGTTCCAAAATGCTAGCTTACTCTCTTAATCAAGATACTTGTGTACACATGAGGGGAAGCTTATCGTTTTTGCCTCAGAGCACAACTGGCTGGGGTGCTGGGCTGAGACGGTTCTGAAGCTAAGCTCAATGGAAAGACGTCTGGTGAGGAAGTATGCCCACCACGTACTTGTCATCCCTGGTAGAAATGATTTTTTCTTTTATTGAGGTATAACCTTCCTGAAGTACACTAATTTTAAGTGTATAGCTTGTATGTCTAATATATATGTATAAATGTACATATGTATAAACATTCACACACACACACTACTAGACCAAAATACGGATCATTTCCAGAAGCCCAAAAGGCCCCCTGTGCCCCTTTGCGGTCACTACTGTCTCAAAAGCAGCCATTATTTTGGCTTCTATCATCATAGATTAGTTTTGCTTGTGTTTTACTTCGTATAAATTGAATTAAGCAATATGTACGCTCGTGTCTCAGCAGAATGCCCGTGTGATTCACTGATGTTGTTGGGCGGTTTGTTCTTGCTCATTATTCCATTGTAGAGCTACGCCACAATTTGGTTATCCATTCTCCTTTTGACGAACATTTGAGTCGTTTCCAAGTTTCAGCTATTACGAATGAGGTTGCTATAAATATACTGGTACATGTCTTTTGTGGACTTAACCACTCGTTTCTGTTGAAGATACATATCTATACATCTCTCTATATATTAATAGATGTATATCTCCAGGAGAGGAGAGGAACTGTTGGGTCGTAGGGTAGATAAACGTTTAGCTTGTGGGGTGAGTTCAACTCACTCGGCACTGAACTGCATCGACTGTGAACAGCATCTGTTACATGCCAAATTGTGCCAGGCTCTGCGCACACACGGAGCTGCTGAATTCAGACTCTGACTCTCCGATATGATACCAACTTCGAGCAAGACTTAAAGAAAAGCAAACATGTGATATAACCAGACCGAGCAGCTCATTCTCTAACCTTTCACTATTTTCCTATTTTCACGATATTTCACATTTTTAATTACTTAATTGAACTTTGGTTTCCTGCAGGCTTGGATACATCTTTAATTCCCCCTAATTCTTTCTTGATGTTCCAGGGGTTTGTCTAGGCTTGTTTTGCCAGGTGTCAAATCTTCTTCAGCTTTCGTTAGTTGTCCTAGAGCAGATATTGTCTGTGTTGGCTGATAAAAGGCTTGGGACATACCACAGTCCACGGAGCAGTTCTGAATGCCTGGAAATTGTTGTTTCTTCCAGGCAGAAGAGAATAATTTCTCCAAAAATGACCTCTTTTTTTTTTTTTTTAAAGAGAATATGGATTTTTTTTTGAAAAGGAATTTGGAGGAAAGAGACTTTATTCCAATAAACAGTTTGCGAACCAGGGAGCTGCAGCCGTCCATGTGAAATGAAAGTGCGTTCCCCAAAACAACCTCTTTTAACCTGGGCTTTTTGCTTTTTGGAATTAATAGCTGTTGTATGTATAGTTTGCATTGAATACTGATGTTAGTTCACTAAATACTTCTGGCTATAGAAGATTCCTGATTTATTAACATAAACTTGCTTTTGATTTTAACAAGACTCACACTTCTTTCAGCAATACAGGGCCTTCTTCATGATAGATACACAATAAATATCTATTGAATGAACTTAGTGAAAATTATTTAAGAAAACATTACATAGACTGTAACTAGAGGATATGGAAAGTTCCTTCCAGCTCTGAGGTTTTAAGGCCAAGCCCTCAGAGGATCTCCTGACTCTCAGCCTTGGGGGCAGTGGGGAGAGGGGGAAGGGAGTGAGCAGAAAGACGAGAGCTGTATGGGGACCCTCTGGGGCCCTGGCTTGGGTCTGTTCACCCAGCCTCCAGCTGCTCTGGCTCTGAACAACTATTGGTATTCCCGGATTCTAAATTCTGTCTTTCCTCAAAGATCGAGGACTTGGGTTTTCTACTCCTGTCCATTTCAGTTTCACAAACATTTATTGAGCACCTACTAGGTTTTAGGTACTGGGCTAGGTGCTGGACTGCACAGGTGATTAGCAGAGAAGCCGACAAGTGGGCGGGCAGACATGTAAAGGCATCATCCCGATGTGTAAGGCATGGTGATCAGATAGGGAGAAGACATTCTGCTTTGGCCCAATCAGTTCTGTGATCTTGGGTCAGTTGCTTCTCCTCCCGGGGCTCTATTTCCTTATCTCTGACATGGGGGAATTGCAATGTTTCTCTCTGAAGTAGCGTTCAGCTGTACTGCACCGGGGTGGTATGCATCTGTCCCCACCAAGGAAAGCCGAGGACAGGGTGGCTGGTCACAGAGAGGGACCAAGCTGGTGCTTGCCTGGGTGCCCCCCCTCGCAGATGGTGCCTGAAACCCCCCAGAGGGCCTGTGCGTGCCCTCACTCCATCTCCCATTTGTCCAGAGGCGTCGTTCTGATTGATCCAACGCAGGACCGGGTTTCCGTTTGTTCTGAGCCCGTCTTAGCAAACATCCCCACCCTCAACCGGCGGTCCAGATGGCCCCAGCCGGCCCGCGCGTCCTCCCTGCCTCGCCTGCTCTCCCTTCCCCGGGGAACCCGATGGCGTCCCCTCAGTGTCAGGCCAGGAAGAGCCTTGTGCCGCAGCCGGGGAGCAAGTGTCTGCCAACCCGCCCAGGACTCGGGTTCCGGGCGGCTGCCCCGGACGTCGCGGGCCAGTTGATGAATGTGTGTATTGAAGAGGTTGAGAGACCCTCCAAGGATCCAAACTGGCTTGGCAGAAGCCCAAAAGCAGCCAAACAATCGATTTGAACAATTATTCCTGCCCTCCCTGAAAACCTCTCCAAGCCTTTCCTGCGTCGCCTACCTCGGTTCCCTGACCCAACTTGAACACTGCAGACAGTTATTTCAAATCTGCAATCAGTCATTTATGCGTTGCCTGGCCTTTGCAGGCTCCAGGCCTGGGTCTGAAAATGGAGCTTCGCCACCCACCAGCTAAATAACCCAGCAGTTGACTCCTCTAAGTTTCAGATTTCTCTCTGTAAATGGGGGTGACAGTGTCTCCCTTGCAGGGTTACCTACAGATGATACAGGTCATAGATGATGTCAACAGCAGGCAGTTTTGTCATTGTGGAGTGCAGTAAAATGGTTTAAGGTGTGACATCTGGAGTCAGACTGCCTGGGTTAAAATCCCCTGTCCCTGTTGGTGGGGGACGATGAGCAAGTTATTTGATGCTAGTGATCACTGTTGTTTGCACCACTGACTGGGCTCATCCTGGGTGTTCAGAACCACTTTCTCTCCCTTAACTGAGCCATCACTACTATTATTATTTTTATTGTGATAAATATATACATATAATAAAATTCTCCATTTTAGCCATTTTTAATATTTTATCTTATTTTTACTTTTTGTGATGACAGGGTCTCTCTCTGTTACCCAGGCTGGTCTTGAGATCCTAGGCTCAAGTGATTCTCCCACCTCAGCCTCCCGAAGTGCTAGGATGACAGGCAGGAGTGACTGCACCCGGCCTGGTGTGGTTTTTTTTAAACACACATTAAATTCATCTAACGTTTTTAGGCTGTGAGCTGCTGAATTTGGGTTTTTCGCCAGTTTGAGAAGGACAACTACATTTGAGATTAGAAGACCCCACCCACAGTCTGTGAAGGAAAGGAAAGGTCTAAGAATGTCTGGATTTTGCATTGGTCACATTGCCAAGCAGACCCAGAATGCACTCGTTTGCAGAAGGAGCTAGGGAGAACGAGGAAGGAAGCCTCCAAAATTACTCATACATAATGTTTGTCAAAAGGAACTTTTTCTAGACAGACCTTTTCCCTAACTATCACTATTGCCAGTTTTGGCTATTTTTGAAATGAACACACTAACCACATGCCTGTACAGCATAAGGCTCTTTCATATGCACTATCCTTTTACTCCCCACACCCTCTCCAGGAGGTCGATCTTAAATAAGTGCACATTTTACATCCCAGCTCTGCCACCTATGCACTGTGTGACCTTGGGCAAGCTACTAAACCTCTCTGTGCTTCCATCTCCTCAATTACAAAAATAGTACACTCTATCATTTTGGTTTAATAGGTACTTACCTTTGAAGAAGTATAAAGCTTAATGTTACCTTTTCAAAATAAAAATACTATAAGAAATGTAAAAAATAGTATATGCCTATCGTCTTAGTTCATTTTGCATTGCAATGAAGGAATACCTGAGGCTGGGTAATTTATAAAGAAAAGAGGTATGTTTGGTTCACAGTTCTGCAGACTGTTCAAGAACATGATGCTGGCCTCAAGGAGTTTCGGATCGAGCCAGAAGGTGACGGGGGGCAGGCATGAGAGAGGGAGCAAAAGAGGGAAGGGGTGCCACACCCTTTAAACAGTCAGCTCTCCTGTGAACTAATAACGCAAGAACTCGCTCATTACTGTGGGGAGGACACTAAGCCATTCATGCACCCACCCCATGACCCAGACACCTGCCCCAGGCCCCGCCTCCAACCCTGGGGATCAGATTTCAACATGAGATTTGGAGGGGACAAACATCCAAGCTATATCACCTACCTCATAAATTCGTTGGGAGGATTAAATGGTGGAATATGGCTCTTGGAACAGTATGAGCCCTTAGAATTTACAGGCACAATGGAAGTGTTTGTTAGCTGTTTGGATCGTTCCTTACCGATGAAGTCCCCAAGATGCAGGTGGATTAACGAGCTCCCTGTTGCCACCTTTTTGTCCTCTTCTTGGACTCTGGTGGACTGAAGCCTGGCTCAGGTGGAAAGGGCTGCCTCCTTCTTGTCCCGTGTGGGTTTGAGTGTACGATACACTTCCACACAGGGTCCTCTCTTTCCCACACGCCCTAGGAAGCAGAGGGGCGGGGGCAGAGGACAAGCGGAGGACAGGAAATGGATCGTGTCTCACTCCACAGCTTAACATACCAGCTGGCTTCCCCGTCGGGGTCTGTACCACCTCCCTCCTGAAAATGTAGTTCCCGTCCTGCCTCTGGGCCTTCTCCCACTCTGTTCCCCTGCCTGAAACACTCTTGCCTCGCTACTGCTTGACTGACTAATTCCTGATCATCCTTTAGATCTTAGCTTATACTCACCGTGGGAAGGCTCCCCTGATCCCTTAGGTTACCTGTCCCTCCTATGGGCTCCCCTTGCCTCCTGCCCCTTAAGTGCTATTTGTACCCATGGTGTGGTGGAATGCCTGGATTCGCCTCTGGGAATGAAGAACGTATCCCCCATCCGTTGCGAGAGCTTTCTGGGGATGGCCCCCAGCTGCCAGCCCTCGCTGCAGGTTGCCCACAGCAGAAGAAAATTGTCCTGCCCAAGGTTACACTTCTTTGAGAGGGCAGCCCCCATCCAACTGGTCAATGCTACTGGATAAAGGCCCAGCACACTCGCTGCAACTTGGGACAGCTCCGAAGTGTCATCTCATCGTTAAACTTCCTGTAGAGCTGACCGAGGTTTCCACTGGGTTGGCATTACAGCCCAACACCCTCTGCCCAGTCCAGCCTCTTTCCTCCCGCTTCCAGAGACGGCGATTCTATCAGCAGTCCCTAATGCAGGTTCTGCAAGCTCTTCTTCATTCCGGAGGCTCTTCCCAGGGACCCCAGCCTGGGCCATGTGGTGACTGTTCAGAACTGTCCAGTGGCACACTAATGCCCCCAGGATTGCATCCCAATGTCTCGGCCTGGCCTTCAGACTCCCTGCAACCCTGCCCCGGTCCCCTTCCCACTCTCATAATCTCATTGTCCCCCTGGGGAATTCTCTCAGAAATTCTCTCTCGAGTCAAATGTGCCTCTTCATTTCTCTCTGACATAGACAAGAGGGCTGTCTTTTCTGCGCCTTTATTCTCAAGATCACTCCTTCCCCGAATGACCTCCCTATGCGCCAGTAAAAAATATTCACTCAGCATTTTCTATGTGTCAGGCCCTGAACAAGGTATTAAGGAACAAGACAGATGCAAACCTATACACATGGATCTTCAGCCCGGAAGGCAGGAGAGATAGCAGTAGGTAAACAAGAAATTACAAACGACAGTATTAAGTGCTCTGAAGAGCAGCACAGGAAGGAACCCTGAGATCACCTAGCAGGGCAGGGGGTGGGGTGAAAGCTCCCTGAGCGGGTGCTGCTGCAGCACAGGCCTGCAGGGTGCGAGCCAGGTTGAGAGTGGCGGGAAGGGCCTCCTAGCACGGGACTGGATGCACAAAGAGCGTTAGGTGCTTCCTAAGCTGGGAGAAGCCCCATGCGGCTGAGGTCCCTTCCTCTCTGGCCAGCTTCAGGGCACTTGTCAGAGTCGTGTGATTGTCTGTTTCCTTGATTGTCTCTCCCTGGCACATTGGAAATGTTTAGAGGGGACAGAGTGTTGTTAAAAATCTCTTACGAACTTCTGTTTCTGGCCAAGATGGTGTAATGGGCCAAATTTACCCTTCTGCCTTAAACAACTAAAAAAACCAGGAAAAAAAAATCAGGAAACAACTATGTTCAGACGATAGGCAACTGGTAGTGTGGGACAGTGATTCCTGAGAGAGGGAAACAGTGGGATGAGCCCTGTGATCGCCCCGGCTTGAAGCCCGGGGAAGGTTTCCAGACCACAGAGCAAGAGGGGCCCGAATGGAACCTGGCATCACCTGAATTGAGGAGTCAGAGCTGGGAGCCCAGGGAAGGTGGCGAAAGTGCTCAGGGGAAACGGGCGGAAACTGCCGCACAGAGAGAACGAACAGCTAGGGATTTGCAGATGGTTTTTCCCTGCTCCGCCGCCCCCTCCTCCCTGCCAGACTTCAGCTGAGAACTGATCAGTGCATGTGTACAAGTGGGAAAGTTCCACCCAAAAGGTGCAGGCAGAACAATCCTGGGAGCTCCCACAGAGTTGGGAATAGTTGACATTCCCACCAGCCAGAGCAGAAACCTGCTAATTCACAGGGCCTCGGGTAGAGTACTTAGAAGGGTGCTGCCGCAGTTGTGGGAAATCGGCCCTGCTAACAGCTGCTCTGGTCCTGCCTAAGGAAACTTAAAGACAAGCCTCAAAAGGATCACACTGTTTCCAAGTAACTCGATTCTTCCAGAACAAAGCACAAGAATATTTTTTAAAAATACAAGAATATGCAGCACCCAACAAGGTAAAATCCATGATGTCTGGCAGCAAATCTACAATTACCAGGATGTAAGGTACAGCAGTTCCCCATCCAAGGTTTCACTATCTGTGGTTTCAGTTACCTGCAGTATGGTACAATAAGATATCTTGAAAGAGAGAGAGAGAGAGACTGACTACATTCAGGCAACTTTTATTGCGGTATGTTGTTATTATTGTTCTATTTTATTATTAAATTATGAATTATTGTTAATGTCTTACTGTGCCTAATTTATAAATTAAACTTTATCATAGGTATGTATGTATAGGAAAAAACGTAGCATATATGGGGTTTGGTACTATCTGTGTTTTTAGGCATCCATGGAGGGTCTTGAAATGTATCCCCCGAAGATAAGGGGTAACTACTGTAGTAAGAAAATGTGACCCATAATGAAGGGAAGAGAAAAGCAATCAATCAAAACTGACCCAGTAGTGATACTTAAAATTAGTAGATATAGTTATAACGACTATATTCCATATATACAAGAAGGTAGAGAGAAAATAAGCATGTTAAGAAGATACATGGAAGACACAAAAAAGACCCAAATAGATCTTCTGGATGTGAAAACTGCAAAGCCTGAGATAAAAATTGTACGGGACGGGGTAATAGCAGATTAGATACTGTAGAAGAAAAGATAATGAACATGACAACGCAACAATAGAAACTCACCAACATGAAGCACAGAGAGAAAGAAGACATAAAAAACTGAACAGGGAATCAACGCGCTATGAGACCATGTCGAGTGGCCTAATATATGGGTAAGTGGGGTCCCTGGAGGAGAAGAAAGAGAGGAGGGAACAGGTAAAAAAAATATGAAGAACTAAAGATTGAAAACTTTTTAAATTTGATGAAAATTACAAATAAGATACAAAAACCAATGAGCCCCCAGCACAGATCTCTTATGTTCCCAGTGCTGGGCTCGCAGTTGGCTGCAATCAACGTCTGGCCAATGAGGGGCAGCTGCTGCCTGCGCGGGCTCTGTTGCCCGCTTTCTCCCTCTCCTCTCGCCTCCCTTCCCCTCCCCACTCCACTTCTCTCTTACTTCCAGGGCTTCTAGTTGCCGGAGGCGTCCAGGATGTATATGGTGGCCTCTGGGCTATAAAAGCCACTTGGCCTTATGTCTAGGAGCTTGTCCCTGCTGTAGGCTTTGTCACTGAGACCCTCACACAGTCCAGCCTCCTCCAAATCTGAGCATATCCAGGGGGTTAGAGATTAAAGCTAAAATACCCAGAGTCCTGCTGGCGGCATAGACCTCCCAGGGACTCCTGGTTCTTAGTCCCTTTGTGGGTGGCAGAGGGGTGCCCAGGATGGATTGGATGCTGCGCTGTACCCGGGGGTGTGGCCCGGTAGAGCAAGATCCGGTCCCCTGCATGGCCCACTGCTGCAATCCCTACGCTGGTTGCACCACTTCTATGGCCCCTAACTGTATGATGGCATTTGAATTCGAGTGTTTCTTAATCCCCTTCCAGCTCTGACATCCTGTCCTCCCCCACCCCGACTCCAGCTTGACTGTCTTTCTCTTTGCTGTGCCTCATCCTTGCTCGCGGTGTGTGGAACCTAGAAAGGAGGAAGGCAGGTGGGACTCAGACCCTTAGTCCCTGCCAGGCCCCTCCCTTCAATGGCTCTCCAGAGTTTTCTGGTCTAAGTTCAGACTCATTAACTCAGCACGCCAGGCCTTGATTCTTAGAGCACGGTCTCTGGAACCACCTGTGTTAGAGTCACACCACTTTACACCCAGCACTGCCTCCGCCCCAGCCCCCCAGCTTGCTAACAGTGACTAGGAAGGCCTGGGGTGGGTCACAGGGATCAGTGTGTATAATAAGCACCCCAGGGGGTGGACAAAATGTATCGGTGGTGGTTGTGTCAGAGTTAGGTCATACTACACAGGGTGAAACACCCAATCCATAGAAAAGAAACATATGTTGAAACTGTCGCCTGCTGCCTGGAGCAGCCAGGTGCTGAAGGCACAGGTTCCAGAGACAGCGCGTTTCCCAGCACAGACGCACACAGGCATGTGTTTGAGCACAGGGACAGGCGGGGATGTCGAAGCCCAGTAAAGCTGGAGAACGGCTGCATCCGGGCTCTGGGCTGTGCTCCCATCCCCTCTGTAACCTCCTCCCGCGCACTTGCAAAGCTCAGCCGCTGAGGATGCGGCTCCGGCTCCGTGTGCCCTGCCTCATGCAGTTCTCTCTGCCAGGAGAGCCTTTCTTCCTGTTTTGCCGCCCAGCCAATGCCTGTGTATCCCTCAAGGCTTGGCTCAAGCGCCTCCTCTTCCATTCCGTGTCCCTCACCCTGGGCTCTCTGCGATTCCACATTCCCTGTAACCAAACTTATCATGCCGAGTGGGCTTTCCTGTTTCCTTTCTGTGTCTCTGCGGGACAGCTCACTGAGAGCCAGGGCTGAATCACTGAGTTCCAGTACCGTGTGCGTGGTACACAGGTACTCAGTGAGTGGCACCCAGCGATGCCTAGGGCAGGCATTCTGCCTCCTGTTTGCCTCTTGCAGTTTGGAATCCACATCCCAGCGCCCCCCTCAGCCTCACCCAGCTTCTCCACCTTCTTGGCGCTCCACAAGGGGCTGGTGGAGGTGGGGAGAGGACCCATGCAGAAGCTGGAAGGAGGGCAACCTCTCCCCTAGTCACAGGCAGGAGGTGGCCCTCCACTCCCGGGCACACATGGCTGAGGGGACCCAGTGGAGACTCACACTACTGGGATGGGGAGACCCAACCCCAAGTTTCCCTCCTGGGGGTTGCGCTGCTGGTGGCAGGTGCGCAGAGCCAGGCTCGGTGGAGCATTCCTGGCAGAAGCCATGCACCAGGCCTGCCTCCTCCCCACCCGTGCAGAGGGAGCAGGTGGCCCGGCTGTAGGGAGGGGGGACCCAACAGAGGGAGGGGCATGGGAGAGGAAATTGAAAACGCATGGGGGGGTTGGGGGTGTGCGGCTGGCCAGGCGGTTGTTTAACGAGTAAATGTGCTGGGACCGCTAATGAGCTGCGTTCATTCATGGCGAGCTGCCTCCCGAGTTGGGGAGCCGGCCAGGTTCTGGGGTGGAGGAGCTGGGGAGGGGAGCCCACTTGGGGGGCTGCCCGGCTGCCGGGGCAGGGCCTCCCATGACGGGCTGTCGGGGGGAGCCTTTGTCCTGGGTCTGAGGGGGCCCTCCTTCCTTCCCTCCCTTCAAAGGAGAGGCCAGGCTTTGCCAGGCAGTGACAACTTGGCTCAGGGCCTGCGTGGAATTCACTGTCCAGGCTAGTCTGGAAGTTTCCAGGGCAGGGGCTGGCTCTCGGGAGCCACAGGCAGGGCTGATCTTGCACCCCCTGCCCACGCCCACCCCTCGTCATGCCCCTTCACCCTTCCACCTGAGGACCTCAGGGCGTGCCGCCCAGCCAATCAACACTTTCTCCCTTCCCCACATGGGTCCTGGCTTCCCAGGGGCCCTCCGAGGTCATGGGCCAGGGAGGCACCGCTGGGGTGGAAGGTTGGAGACTTCAACTGTCTGTGACAGGCCTACTAAGTGCCAGGCGCTGGGGCAAGTGCCCAAGTGAAGAAGTGAGGAAGCCAGGGGTGGGTAGGGTGGGATGGGGCTCTGCCCCAGGAGTGTGGACAAGGAGCCATATGTATAAACAGCTCCAGCTAGGAGGGGATAAACAAAGCGAATGCGGATTTATCTCTGCCCCAGGCTGCTGGGAGGGCCCCGTGGAGCAGGAGCAGGAGCAGGAGCTGGTGAGGAGGGAAGAGGCGGCCCTGTCAGCCTCTGCCTGATTTGTGGGAAGGTTCCCTGTGTCATAGCACGCAGGTACCCCTGAGAAAGCCTCCTCCCCCTGAGTCGTTGAATGGATGGAGCTCATGGACAGGGATGTGTGAAACCTTTCAAAAGAACTGTCAAAAGCCCATAAAATCAGCCATGTAAGTTGTGCGCACCGGCCACAATTCTACCTGTGCCGTGGCAGTAGGGACACTGCAAAATGTTCAAGATGGAAAAGAAAAACAAAGAAAAGCCCTGAGCCTTGGGTACCTGGTGGGTGATAAGGCTTTAATCTTGCAGAGCCTGACAACGTCAGCCCCCACCCGCCCCCCACACTGTATCCGAGCTGTGCCCGCCCCCCGCGCCTCTTGGCCGGGACCCTGCTCCCGTGAGGGGCGGCACTTCTTGATCGTCTCAGCCCTTTCCCCGTGCCCGGCTGTGGCAGTCGGACACCAGGGCCCGGATGGTGGACAATGCCTGGTCCTGAAGAGCCCCAGCAAGCCACAGTGTCCATGGTTTCAGGGAGGTCCTTCGTCTTTTCTGGGGTTCCCACTCACACGCATGTCCAGGCCTGCCTCAGAGTGCAGAAAGTCCCTGCCCAGCGGGCTGTGAGGCCTGGGGCTGATATGGGTGGCCCGTGGTGCTCTGTCCCAGCCCGCTCTGTCTCCCTTGATGCCTGGACTGAATTTTCCTTTTCACCTGTCAGGAATGGAGGAATGCTGGCGTGAGTGGAGGAAGACGTTTGCCGGATTTCCACCTCCCATTGATACCCTGCGCCACTCTCACAGCCAGGGAAGGAGCCAGTAGCTGTGTGGTAGAAATGTGCCCTGCTGTGCAATCCGGAGTCAGGGCCATTCTCATCCCGGGTGCGGGCAGGCGCTGCTGGTGGTGTTGGGGTTAGGTCATACTACACAGGGTGAAAAACCCAATCAATAGAAAATAAACAGAGGTAGGTGCCGCCATCTTGGCAGAGAACATGTGTTGAGGAACTGGGGAGCGGGGAGACTGTACTTGGTCTAGGGCTTTTGTCCCCCCGCTCCACCCCAGGCTCCACTCTCAAGGTCCCAGGCTAGGTAAGATAGGTGGCTTGGAGATGCCACCTGGGCGCGGGGCTTCCCTTCGCTGAGAATTGACAAAGCAAGTCCGGTGGGGCCTGGGGGCCCGCTTCTGCCGTCGGGGAAAGCGTGTCTGGGGCCGAAGGAAGGCGTCCAGACGGCTAAATAAGATCCCCTCCCCCCTCTGGACCAGCAGCTGGGGCCCCGGGGAACTGGGGTGCGTGCGTTTAAGTGTATGCATCCTCGCCGTGTGCGTGCGCGCGCGTGTGTGTGTGTGTGTGTGTGTGTGAGTGTGGAGCCGGGACCCTTCCCCTCCCTGGCAGCCCCTGCCCGCCGCGGCGCCGCAGAGGTTCCACCTTTGAAACTGTACGCGGCCTGCAGCGGCCGAGGGGTGGTCGGGAGGAGGGGGCGCGGGGGGTCGGGGAGGAGCCTGGCCCTGGATGTGTGCTTTCCGATTGATGGATGACTGCCGGGTGGGAGCGAGCGTGCGGTGTGAGCGCGTGTGTGTGTGAGTGTGTGTGTGTGCGCGGGGTGCGTGCGCGCGCGGGGCCTGCCCATTTTCCTCCTCGCAGCAGTCAGTTGGGAGCTGGAGGGAGGGAGAGGAGACGCAGGCAGCGAAACAGGAGAGCAGCCGAGCGCCCTCCGCCCAAGGCGCCCTCCCTCCGTCCGCGCACGGGCGCCGTCGCTTGGCGGAGCAAGGTGCCTTCCAGCCCGCAAGGGCAGCGCACCAGCCCGCAGGCTCTTTGGTGGCTTTGCCCCGGGACTGCACCTGGAGGCGGCCCCGGACGGGGATGGTCAGCGGCTGCCGCCGTCTGGCACACAGCGGGACGCGGTGAGGGCACCATGGCGCTGACGCCCGGGTGGGGATCCTCGGCGGGGCTGGTCCGGCCCGAGCTCTGGCTGCTGCTGTGGGCAGCCGCGTGGCGCCTGGGTGCCACGGCGTGCCCCGCCCTCTGCACCTGCACGGGCACCACGGTGGACTGCCACGGCACCGGGCTGCAGGCCATCCCCAAGAACATCCCACGGAACACCGAGCGCCTGTGAGTACGGCCCCTACCCCTGGCCGCAGCGACCCCCGAGGTCGTCCTCTCCCCAAGACGCAATTCAGGGCTGGGGGTGGGGGCAGGACATTTGGGACCCGGGCTCCACAGCTCACAGACGGGTCAGTGCCTGCCGCGGTCTTTCCCGAGCCAGGAGCCTGCAGCCAGGAGCTCCGCTGTTTCCCTTTCCCCGGGATCCGCAGGGCCCTCGGGGTTGTCAGCTGCCGACCTCACACCTGCACCCTGCGCTCGCTCGGCAGGCCCTTCCCACTGCGCCAGCACTTTATTCCTCCAGGGTGCCTGCGAATTGGTGCCAGAAAGCCTTCCTGGCACCCAGGAGGGAAGCTTCCCACACTCGCCAGGCACAATGTCTTCTTTTGGGCACATGGGGCTCTGGCTGTGTTGGGAGCCAGTTGTGTGGATTTGTAGCTCCCAGGCCTCGCAGCCTGGTGATGGGTGGCAGGGTGGGATGGAGGTGAAGTTTCTGGTCTCCCCCTTCCTCTCCATTGTTTGCCCCAGAGCCTTGAGGATTCTTGCCCCGCAGGTGTCAGGCATTGGTCCTCCACGTCACCCTCCCTCGCATCCAGCCATCCCCAACCCGGGCAGACAATAGGACCTGAGGGCTTTGGGTTCGGGGCTTGGGGTATGTAACGTTCGGCACCCAGAGACAGAGAGGTGTGTCCTGGAAGGGGAGCCCCATGAATAATGCCAAGAGGTCAGGAGCTTGGCGACGGAGGCACAAGGTTAAAGACATTGACCATGACAAGTCATAAAAAACAGCATTTCTCTTCTTCTGTCTCTCACTTCTGAATTCTTGAGGCAACTTGACTCTTTCTAGACCCACTGAGCTTTGCAGGGTGTGTGTGTGTGTGTGTGTGTGTGTGTGTGTGTGTGTGTGTGTTTACAGACCTCTATAATTTGTTTTTTGTGATTCTCCTGCAGAATGTGTGTCTGTGTGAATTCCTAGTATCGTGGGGCCACCCCAGTAGTGTGAGGCCATGAGAGTCCTGTACGTAGGCCGTGTGTATAGATTTTTGGTCACACGCAGGGCCTTTGTACTGCTCACAGAGGTGACTGCACCAGGAGGTTTTTGAATAGGGCTTTGGAGAGGCTGCCGGCTCCTTTTAAACCTACCTACTCCTTCCCTTATGCCTCGGCGACTGCAGTGGCTCTCAGGAAAGGCATACATATTTTGATAACTTTCGAGCACATTTCCATGGCTCCCAGCTGGTCAGAGACAGAAATCTGACACTGGGGAGAGCTGTCTCCTGGATCAAACTCTGTACCTAAGCCAGCGATTAGTTAGCGCACATTTGCCCTGGACTCTTCTCAGATGAGTATTTGGATGAGTACTTACAAGAGAATTTACAATCTTGAAGCAGTCTAGATGGGAATCAATGTGTGTGCAAGAGTGCGTGTGAGTGCATGTGTGTTGCGGGGCTGGGGAGAGACAGCGGGGTGGGCGGAGAGGTGGGGCCAAACCCCGTTTCCTTGGGGCAGACTGTGCATTCTCCTATGTGGACCTGGAGAGGAACTGCGGTCTAGAAATCTATCTGGAGGACCCCTGAGGTGGCCCGGTCACCCTCCATGCCTGTTCCTTCTGGACCTACTTCCTGTTCCCCTTACCTTGTCCACTGGGGCGTTTCTTCTGCAGCTGTTGCCCCGGGAGCAGCCTAGATCTGAGACGCATTAGCCTCTCTCCTTTGCTTTTGGATCTTGAATCTTGAAGTCATCTCCTCCATCCTTGCTCTCTCACCACCTTTTGTGTGTAGGACAGTGTCTGTTTTGACTTCCATGAACTCTGTAGCTCCTTTGTGATCAGAGTGAGGTGTAGGTGAAATTTCCTGGTACAGAGTAAAGAGTCAGGCTCTGGGAGTTACACTGCCTGGGTTGGAGCCCCAGCTTTGTCACTTATTAGCTGTGTGACTTTGGGCAGGTTACTTAACTTCTCTGAGCCTTGGTTGCTTTCCGTCACGAAATTGGGGCTGGGGATATGTAAGGTCTCTGGTTTTTGTGAGGATGGAAGATAAGTGTGTGGCATGTTCTGATGCTGAGCGAGAGCCGTTATTAGGATAGGGTAGGGAGAGGAGTCTGGTTATTTTAATTAGCAAATGTTTATGAGCCGAGAACTGCCCTTGGTGCTGAGGTGTCAGCAGTGAGTGAGCCTGTCCCTGCTCTCAAGGGGCATGTGATCTACAGGACTGAGCAGGGGACCCCTGACTGTGAGCTCTCGGGAGAAGGCCAGGCAGCCTTGGGAATGGGCCGTAGGAACACTGATATGAGAAGCCGATTTCTGGGGTGAAGGGGCATCTCAGAAGATGAGCCTTTTTATCAGGGTGGGGTGGGATTTTGCCAAGCAGAGAGGGCAGGCAGTCCAGGCAGGGGAAGGGAAATGGGCAAACCATGGTGTGAGATGGGCAAATGGACTAGCTTGTCCCTGGGTCTGAAACATGCTGTGGCCGGTGGGTGTGATGGGACTCCAGGCGGGGAAGGGAGGTTGGGAAGGGTAAGGAAGGCTTTTCCTTTGGGGACTTCCGAGTTGGAATCCAGGGGTGAGTTGTCCTGGGGAGGGGAGGCAAAGCTCTGGGGTTGGGAAAGCTGAGGGAGCTGCCTTTTCAGCAGGCAGCTTGAGAACGTCCTGAAGGAGGCCTTGGGGCGAGCCCAGGCCGACTCGAAATCACTGTGGCAAGTGCTCTCTAATCAATATGGGTGTCGTGCAGTATCAGAGCCTGAAACAGCGGCTTCTCCCGAGGCCGTGACATTTTTATAGACTGCAGCTGTGCGTTTGTCTTTTGTCCTTTGGGCAGTTGCTGCAGCAGCCTGTGAGGCCCGGCAACTTTATGATTATATATTCCATAACTCCAGATCCAGGCCTGTCCCCCCAAGTGGAAAGAAATTGTCATTGGTTTGCTGTGGGGACTTCTGGGAAGAGGCTGGGTAGGCCCCAGAGCTGCGGAGGAAATTGGTTCAGCCAGAGGGGCTGTGGGGCTGGTGGGCCGGGTGGGGAAGGAATGCTAAATAATTCACTGTAATGGAACAATTAAAATACAGAGCGGGGGCTGGGGGAGGCGGTGGAGGAGGCCTGGGAAGCTTCATCTCTTTGTAGGACCCAGGCACGGCCACTGTTAACTTTCTTTCTTCCACAGTTGGATTTTTTTTTGTAATTTAAAAAGTCTTTCGGACTAGGTTGTCCAGGAGACTGTGACAAGAGAGCATAGGATGTGTGGACATGGTCTACCATCCACCGTGGGCACTTGTGTTCTAGGCTTGCTGCAGATCCCCCTGTGGGTGCGTCTCCCTGGCCTTATGGCAGAGCACCCAGGGGAAGGCCTGCTGGTCCCTGCTTGCCCCCAGGCCCAGCGCATTCTGCTGCCCTCCAGGTCACAGGCCTGCTCTCCTGCCATCCTCTTTGTGTCCCCTTGCCTCTTCTCCCATTGGTCCACCCAGCCTAGCTCCGTGCATGCTGTAGAGGCCTGGGAGGCCCACACCTTCTCCGGCTCAACCCCCTGAGTCTGGAAGTCCCCCCGTTCAACCAAGGTTGGGTGGTCATGCATAAGGAAGACTGATTAGAGCACCCCAAGGCAGATGGTTTGGGGAGCCTGTTTGGAATTCAAAATATTGATTGGACCGCGGCTATGGTGAGTGATGTCAGGGGCTGCTGAAGCCACATCTGCCATTAGGGGCTGGCTGGCCTGGGCTCCCTGAGCAGGCCACTGTGGTGCCCTGCGGCAGAGGCAGAGACGTGTGCGCACAGGGGATCGCCTCCTGGCAGGGCGAGTGTTTCCTGCTCGCGTAGGCTTTGACGTGTTAGCCGCGCACTAGGCTTACTGCTGGGCTCCGAATGACTGGTGTCAGGGCCCCAGAGTGGTCCTCCCCATGCCCTGAGACCCAGCTTCCCCTCTGTAAAGGGGATGCCCACAGCTGTGCAGATTGATAGTGAGGAGCAGTGAGCTAAGGGGCCATGCTGGGCACATGGCTGGCGTCACTGTCCCCTGGCTTCTGGGGCTAATAGATACTACCTCAGAGGGCCTTTGCAAGGATTCACTCAGGCCACGTTTGTGAAAATGCTTTGTGATTCAAACATGAGGATATGATTGTTATTATTTGAGAAGCTCGCGCTAGAGGCTTGCGGGTGCAGGTGGGGCAGAAGCGGGCCTGGGAGGGAAGGATTTGAGCTTCGGCCGTGCTGCAAGCGGCTCTGCTGGAGTCGGTGCTCGGAGTGCTCGTCCACTGTACCTGGGCATCTCCGCCGCCTCCCCTTGGGGTTGGAGCCAGGGATCAGAGACGCTGCAGGGTGGATGGTGGCGATGGCACAGCTCTGGAGCCAGACTGCTTGGGTGTTTAGCCCCCTCTGCCCCTCGGCGGCTGGGGGGACCTGGGGCAAGCCACGGGGTTTAACTCCCTCATTCAACAGATAGCTGTCTATTGACGCCTGCATTGTGCCGAGCAGAAACAGAAACCTGAGTTTTAGTCCAGCGGGGGAGACAGGGACAAACGACAGAATGTAGAATAAACACGTAATCGCAAGCTGGGATAAGTGCTCCGGAGGAAAGTGTGACTTCTCAGAACCCCGATTTCCTAGCCAGTTACGTGGGGATGATGATCGGACCTGCTTCCCAGGGCGGCCGTGAGGATTAAATGCGGTAATGTTCGCAGGAGCACTTTGCAGCGGGCCTGGCAGACAGTGAGTGCCCAATAAATAGTATTATTATTATTATTACGGTGACAGAGAATTGTAGAGACGTGAGGGGAATGGGTGCCACTCATTGCTCGGTCCTCGTGCGGCCCTCGTCTTCCCTGCCCAGGCAACCACTGGGAGCCTTGGAGCACACCGGACGGGCTGCCCTTCCTGGGTGCCCGTTCCAGGCCAGAGCTGGCTGTTGGTGGCCCAGGCTGCCCAAGGCTGCCAGCAGGGGCGGCCGTGCTCTTTTGGGGCCGGGCGAGGGGCGGCGGGGACAGGCAGCTCCTGCATTATTGGGAGCAGACAGGCGCTTGGCGGAGTTGCCGCCTCCAGTTCTGTGCCGGCATTAGCAGCTCGGCAGGGCTCTTGCTTAATGGGATTTTCTTCCCAAATGCTGTAATTATCGCCATACAAATACTTATTACCCAGAGCAGATGACGGCCGGGCCTTGGGCAGTAGCCAGGGAGCTGGGCTGTGCTGGGGGGGTGGAGAATTGGCTTCTCTTTTTGACGGAGCTGGCGACCCCCTCCTCTCCTTTCTGGAACCCAGCCTGCGGCAGACAGACAGCTGTTGGGCACCTGCAGTGTGTGTAGCCTCGTGGAGAGCGGCCCGGGTGTGGACATGCTCCTCGGGGAGCTTGTGTCCTAGTAGGGGAGAAAGAACAAATGTGTAAGGATGCCCACAGGGGACGGAGAGCACGGCGGTTGCCAGGCCGGGCTTCGGTGTGAGAATGGCTGGGTTTGAATCCTGGTTCCCTCAACAACCACCTGAGAGATCTTGGGCCACTCAGTAGTGACTCGATTTCCTCATCTGTGAAATGGGACCAACGACTGCATTTACCTTACAGGGCTGTGAAGTTCAATTGAGATGATCCACGTGAAGTGCTTAGGATAACATCTGGCACGTGGTCAGTGCTCCATCGGAGTAGAGATGAGGACCCTGAGAGTCGCTAGACGGGAGTGAGAGATGGGAAGAAGGGTGGATTGTTGCGGGGATGGGGAGGTGGGGAACAGGTAGGTAGGTAGAGAGGTGAACTGCGGGTAAGGGGTTTGGGGCACTCAGAAGGTGCGTGCCACATACTTGGGAAGGAGAGTGAGGAGCAGACCCCCCTGAGGGCTGAAGATGCGTGATGGTGAGTTCTGGGAGTGGGGAGATTAAAGTAAAGGGGGGGCACCAGGCCGTGGGATGGGAAACGGGGAGCCCCCAGAGGGCGTGTGTGTGTGTGTAAAACCTTAATGTTACATTTTTAAAACAATTCAATGATTTTTAATAAATTTACAGAGTTGTGCAAACATCAGTGCAATCCAATTTTAGAGTATTTTTATCACCTGAAAAGATCCCATGTGCTCATTGTAACTTTTTATTTTGTTATAATTTCAAACTTACAGAAAAGTTACAAAAGTGTAAGGAACTCCCTGTATATCCTTTATCCGGGTTCAATTGTTTATGTTTTTCCCATCTGTTTTCTCATATATTACACACACACACACACACACACACACACACACACACTCACAGGTAATTTTTTTCTGAACCATTTAACAATGGGTTGGAGACAATGTAAATTTTTCCTCGAAATACTTTGGTGTATATTTTCTAAGAACAATAAGACTATCCACATCAGAAAATCTAGCATTGGTGCAATGCTGTCGTCTACTCCATAGTTCATATGCAAATTTCATCAGTTGTCCCAATAGTGTCCTTTAGAGCTATTTTTTCCCAGGTCCAGAATCCTGCCCTGGATCACGAGTGGCATTTAGTGGTCAGGGCTTGTTAGTCTTCTTTAATTTGGAATAGGGCCTCGACTTCTTGTTTTTCTTGACCCTGACAGTATTGATGGATTCGGCCAGTTATTTTTCAGACTGTCTCTCAGTTTGGCCTCATCTGATCTTTCCTCCTGATTACATTTAGTTATGCGTTTTTGCCAGGAATGCTAAATAAATGACCTGTGCCTGTCTCAGTATGTCATGTTGGAAGGCACATGCTGTCACCGTGTTCCGATATTGGTGATTTTAGCTTTGACCACTTGGTAAATTGATGTCTGCCAGCCTTCTCTGCTGAGATGCTACTGTTTTCCTCTTTGTTACTAACAAGTAATTTGTGGGGGGATCCTTTGAGGCTATGTACATATCCTGTTCCGTATCAAACTCGTCTACTGGTTTTAGCACCTACTGATGATTTTTCTAGTTCCATCACTTGTCCTCTGTTAGTTTGGCATTCTGCTGTAAGAAAGACCTTTCCCTTCTTTTCCATCTGCTTGTCTGTTTATATCAGTGTGGACTCCTGGACTATTATGTAATTCATTGACTTATAATTTGTCACTGTCATTATTTATTTTGATGTTCAGAGTGTCCCAGATTTGGCCAATGGGAGCCCCTTCAGGCTGCTCCTGTGTCCTTTTGACAAGACCCTTCGAGCACCTGCTCCCGGGGGTTTTGAGTGGAGAGTGACAAGTGCAAATGGTGTTTTAAGAAATTCTGTGGCCTGGCTTTGGAGTGGAGAATAAATGGAGAGAGGGGGGTACCCTGTGGCTTTTCTGTGACACCATTTTTGCTGTGATTGCTGTATTTTTATTCTATTTTTAAAAATTAAAAAATTATTTTAGAATAATTTTAGACATACAGAAAAATCGCAAACATAGTCCAAAGAGTTCCCATGTATCCTTCAACCAGCTTTCCCTAACATTAACATCTCTCGTCACCATAGCACAGTTATCAAAACTGAGAAATCAATAATAGCATTGCGATAATATTAGGAACTGAGCTACAGACTTAATTTGGCTTTTACCAATTTTTCCACCAATGTCCTTTTTCTATTCCAGGATCTGGTCCAGGATTCCACACTGTGTTTAGTCATCATATCTCCTTAGTCTCCTTTAATCTGTGACAATTCTTTAGTCTTTTCTTGCTCTTTGTGACCTTGACACTTTTGAAAAGTACTGGTCAACTATTTTGCAGAATTGTCTTCAGTTTGGGTTTGTCTGGTATTTTTTTCATGATTAGGTTGAGGCTAGACATTTTTGGCAAGAAAGCCACAGAGGTGAAGAGCCCATCTCAGCTCATCTGGTCAGTGGGTAGATGACATCAGCGTGTCTTATTGCTGATCATTAATCTCTTTGTTAATTAAGGTGGTGCCTGCCAGGCTTTTGCATTGTAAAGTTACTTTCTTTCCATTTGTAATTAGCAAATATTTGAGGGAAGATACTTTGAGACTATATAATATCCTGTTCATCCTTAAATTCTCACCTCCTAACTTTAGTATCCATTAGTAGATCTTCCTGCAATAATTATTATTCAATTGTAATTCATTTTCCCCCATTTTTTCTACATTTATTAGTTTGGAATTCTTCTATAAGGAAGAGAATTTTATTCTTTTTTAATAAGGTGGTTTGCTTGATGGCCGCATTAGGCTTTGACTTGTCTGAGGGCAGGACCGTGTCTCCTGTACTTTTGTATCCCTGTTGCCTGGTGCATAATCAGTGCTCAAAAAATGTGTGTGCAATGAGTTCTATTTTTTAAACCTTTGCTAAGACATTTCATGGGTTCTGATCTTTGCTTTAGAAAATATGGTCATTGCGATAGGCTGAATAACAGCCCTCAAAGATGTCCATGTCCTAATCCCTGGAACCCCCGAATGTGTCACCTTACACGGTAAAAGAGACCTTGCAGATGTGGTGGAGTTAAGGGTCTTGAAATGGGGAGATGACCCTGGGTTATTGGGGGTGGGCCCAGCGCGAGGGGTGGGAGGGTCGGGGTCAGGAGTAGGAGGTGTGACGACAGAAGCAAGAGGCTGGAGTGCCGTGAGGAAGGGGCCATGAGCAGGAACCGTGGGCAGCGTCTAGGTGCTGAAGAAGGCAAGGAGAAGGGCTCTCCCCTCGAGCCTCCAGAAAGGCGCGTGGTCCTGCCAGCACCTTGGCTTTAACCCAGTGAGACTGATTTTGGTCTTCTGACTTCTGAACTGTAAGCTAACGAATGTGTGTTGTTTTCAGCCACCAGTGCGTGGTAATTCATTGCAGGAATCTGCTGCAGTGGTCATAGAGTTAGGAGCTACTGCAGGGGCTGAGGTACGGGAGGAAGAGGCCTGGCTGGAAACAGAGGACAAGTGGGGCTGGCATGGGGACGGCAAGACCCCAGCCGGAGAGAGTGATCTGGTGCCTGGAGCACAGCTGGGGAGAGCGGCTGGTCCTGCAGGAGAAGCTGTGAAGCTGGCTCTTGCATGTTTTCTTTGAATTGCCACCGAGCTCTATGTGAATTGCCACCGAGCTCTATGTGAAACCCCAGAGTTGGGGATCGGGGAAGGTTGCTCTGTAGAGCGTTCAGGCTGGAGAGACAGTTGGTGGGGGGAAGCGGTCAGGGGAAGCAGTTGAACCCAGGAAGGCAACAGAACAGAAACTTTGGTGGGAATAAGCATCTCCTGGGAAGCCGGCACACGATGCGCATTCCCAGGCCCGTCCGACAGATGCTGATTCACTGGGTCTCTGGCAAAGGCGAGTCAGGAGATTGGGATTCTAGAGTCCCCAGAACACAGTTTGAGAAACACTGCTTGGTGCTGGGGCTTCCTGGGGAAGAAATCGCCTCCTTCAAGGACGGCCTTTGGCTTCCACCCACATGAGGCGGGCGGGAGGAAGGGAAGGTGGCCTGGGAGGAGATGGCGGAGAGGTGGGAGGAGTGCCTGTGCTGTGCTCTGCACGGGGAGCACTGGCTAAACGTTCGTGGATTTACAGCTGGGCTGGGTATTTATTGCAAAAGCCAAAGGAGGAGTTTGGAGATGGGGAGGAGGGTTAACAGTGTGGAGAGCAGTCAGTTCCTCTGAGTGGGAGGTCCAGGGAGAGCTTCTGGAACAGGAGACAGGGTGGGGGGTGTCACTGGCAAAGCTGGGCAGAAGTTTCCTGGGAGGAGGGGAAGGTGGGGGGCAGGTGGCTGGGAGCTAGTAGGTGGCGGGCAAGTTTGCCAGGGAGAGGACCAGCACTGGAGCTCCAAGGGGGGAGCTGCTCCCAGAGTAGGGGCAGGTGGGCTGGGGGCAGGAGCTCGTGGAGTGGGGAAGAGAGCCTGGGCCCTTGGGGAATGGGGGAAGGGGAGGGCTGTGAAGAGCCACAGAAGAGGGCCCCCCCCCCACAGGCTCAGAGGGAGAGGCTTGCCCACGTCCCCTCTTTACTCCTCATGACAGTCCTGGGAGGAAGCCATGACTTGCCCCAGCTTGGCAGAGGAGGAGAAGGTTCAGAGAGGTGGAGCCATCTCCCAGGGCCAAACAGCTGGCTGGTGCATGAGCTGAGAGTCCTCGGGTCTTGAGGCTCTGGGACATGTTGCTGTTTAGTTTTTAAATTCGAATGCTGCTCTATACAGCTTAATTCGGCCTGGCTTCTTTCATTCATTCATTTATTTGTCAGACATTCATTCAGTACCTGCAAAACACCTGTCAGTGCTTAGCAGTGGGCCATAAAGGCAAATTGGCCGAGATTGATTCCTGCCTGCACACGTTTGAGGGGTGGAACTAAGTTGCAGGCTGGGTAGGGAGCGGGGTGTCCGGTCTGGGGGCGGAGAGTGGTGAGCAGAGTTGGGCCTCAGGGAGTCAGCGGGCAGGAGGCCTCTCGGGGGCTGGGCGGGCGTGAGTGGAGAGCAGGTGGGCAGGCGGAGGGTGTGGAGGCTGTCAGCGGGGCCCTGGCTGCAGGGCTGTAGTTTTGGGGTGGCCCCAGACCTGTGAAGGGGACTGGCAAGATCATGGTGGGGACTCAATCGCGAAGGGACTGGGGTGCAGTTTGGGCCTCAGAACAGAATGTACCATGGAGTTGGGGTTAGGAGCTGGGTCCTGACCACCTCACACGCACTAGGGTGGCTACTATCAAAGGAACAAAAGAAGTGTTGGCAAGGAGGGGGAGACATTAGAACCCCGCACACTCTTGGTGGGAATGTAAAAAGGTGCAGCTGCTATGACAAACAGGATGGAAGTTCCTCAAAAAGTTAACAGTAGAATTACCTTATGATCCAGCAATTCCACTTCTGGGTCTATACCCACAGAATTGAAAGCAGAGTCTCAAAGAGATATTTTACATCCATGTTCATAGCAGCAGTATTCACAATAGCCAAAAAGTGGAAGCAACCCAGAGTTCATTGCCAGATGACTGTTAAACGGTGGTGATACATACGCACAGTGGAATATTATTCAGCCTGAACGAAGAGGGAAGTTCTGACACATGCGACGCCATGGGTGAACACCGAGGACATTGCGCCACGTGAAATGTGCCAGTCATAAAACAACAAATACTGTACGATCTCACTTACCTGAGGTTCCCAGAGGAGTCACGCTGATGGAGACAGAAAGTAGAGCTAGTTGCTGGGCTGGGGGAGAGCGAGCTGGGGGAACTCGGTAGCAGGGGTTTCAGTTTGCAAGGGGGAGAAGTTCTGGAGATTGGGTGCATGACAATGTGGATATACACGTTTTTAGGTAGTACAGTGCACTACTGAACTGTGCACTTAAAAATGGTTACCATGTTAAATTTTATGTTATGCATATTTTTAACCACCATTAAAAATTAAAAAAAAAAAAAAAAAAAAGAGCTGGGCCCCAGGGTCAGACATGCCAGGGCTCAAGTCCCGCTCCTCAACCTACTCGCTCGCCAGCTGGGTGACTCTGAACGAGTTGTTTAAATTTAAATTCTCTATGTCTTGGTGTCCTCATCTATAAAGCAGACTGATAACAGACCTTTGAGCCAGGGACTATCAGGAGGGTTCAGTGAGCTGGCTTGGTCATGACACCAGTGACACTATTGCTATTATTCAAGCTGAGGAAAAGAGACGGGTCCCCAGGAGCCCAGGGCACAAAGGCAGAATGGGATCGGTGGCAAATCTGCCCTGGGAAGGGGCCCTGACTGCTCCTTGGGGCTTTCCCACTGGTGACATTGTAGAGGGTGGTCCCTGCACTGGGGGTTGGTGTCAGGCTGTGGCTCCGCTGGGGAGTTGGAGGACCATGGTGTGGAGCCCCGTGGAGGCCTGAGGATTGTGGGGAAGGCCTCGTCGGTGGACAGGGGTGAGTGCCAGGCCTTGGCCACAGTGTGCCAGCAGCCCCCGTGCTCAGTGGGCAGGATTGCCCAGTCAGCCTGTATCCAGTCAACACCACGGTGTGCCAGCCACCTCGCAGGTGCTGGGATACTGCAGAGAGCAAACCAGATGTGGCCTCTGCCCCTACCAGCCGAGCAGGGGGGACCGGCCTCTCCCAAAGGGTGGCCTACTGCACACAACTCTGCGTTGCCCTCCGAGCTCTAGAGGAGGAGCTCAGTGGCTCCTGGGGGAAGCTGGTTTCAAGGAGCGGCTGTTTAAAGGCCTGAAGGACGTCAGGAGGGAGCCAGGTGGGCAGGGCGCTGGTGGACAGGGGAGGAGCAGCGGGCTGCTCCAGGCTGCCCTGGTGCAGGGGCAAAGGCCCTGAGGCCTGAAGCGCTGGTGTGTGAGGGGAACGAGGGGTGAGCGGAAGCTCTGGGTTGGGGGAGGAGCTGGTGTTTTCCTGTGAAAGAGGCTGAGGAGAAATTCAGTCTTTTACCCCGAGGGCCAAGGCCACAGGCCTCCGCTCTTCAGAGCCACAGCCACCCCTTCCCTGGGGTCAGACTCTGGGCTCCAGGACTTCTGAGCCTCCTGACACTTGGCCAAGGAGCGCAGCTGCGCTCAGGGCTCGTGCTGCGGTCCAGCTCTTTCCCCGTCAACCCTGACATCTCTGAACCCCCAGGCAGGACCTCCTGCCTCACCCGCTGCTGGAGGCCAACCCAGGCTTTGGTCAGATCCTCACCAACCACCTGCCAGACAACCATAATGGGTACATAACATTGTTATCCCCATTTTATGGATGAGCAAGTGAGACTCAGAGAAGGCGTCAGGGTGTAGCTGGGATCCAAGCTCAGGCCTGTGACTCCAAGGCCAGAGCTATTTGGCTGAAACCTGAGCTGCCTGGATTGGCTTCCCAGCTCTGCCACTTAACTGGTGGCCTCAGTTTCCTCATCTGTAAGATGATGCGAACGACACCCACCTCCCAGGGTTGGGGTGAGAATTACACGGCGCTAATATTCACGAGGCAGCCAGGACAGTGCCGCCCCGTGGGTTCCACCTGCTCCCCGGTTCTCCTGAGGCTCCAGAAGGCCTTGAGCTGGAGGAAGACAACCCTTCTTTCTTCTTTCCTGCCAGGGTGTCAGGAATGACCCAGCCGTCTTGCGTGGCAGCTTGGACCCAAGGGCGCTATTTTGTTGCTCGTGTTGGGCTCACTTACGAGAACGGAAGGACCTGGGTGAGAGGAGGTTATTAGTAACAGGGCAGCATCTCTGTGTGTGGAGCTTTTTAGGGCTTATGTCCATCTGTGGAGAGCATTTCTTTTAACACATTTTTCTGAGGGAATGGGAGACCAGGGAACCATGGAAAACCCACTCAACCCAGTGCTATTTGAAATATGCCAATTTTAATGCAAATTTATTCCTGCATTCAAGAAATACTGAGACGTCGATCGTGTGCCATGCACTGCGTTAGGCCCTGGGGATGCAATAGCAAGAAAAACACAGTTTGTGTCTTCAGGGCGCTTTAATCTCACGTGGGGGCTGAGACGTCAGTCAGGGAGGCCCGTGAATCAATATAAAATTGCCCGATTTGTGCTACAGAGAGAAGCCTGGGGTGCTCTGTGGGCCTGTGACAGGAAGGTTTGCCAGGTGGACGGAAAGTTGGAGTTAGGCAAGAGGAAGGAAGGAGCGCGCCAGGCAGAGGGAGCGAGGCAGAGGCTGAGCTGGGGGCAGGCCGGCTGGGTTGGTGGGGACGGCGCGGGCCCCTCAGGAGCTCGCAGTTCACGGTAAGGAGACTCTTGTCTTGAATCCAAGAGCGATGGGCATCCATTGAAGGCTTTAAGTGGGGAACGGCATGATCAGATTTGCGTCTTGAAAGGCCACTCTGGCTGTGGCTTGGAGAGTGGATTGGAGGGGAGCCAGAGTGCATGTGGGGAGCCCCAGAGGCGGCTCTGCGGGGTGCAGGCGAGAGGATGCGGGCGTAGGTTGGGTGTGGGTGGCGGGGCGGGGGCACAGCCAGGTCAGCCAGCAGATCGGGGTGCTGGGCCGCTGTGGCCCCCTTTGCTGCTGTCTGGGCAGTGGCTGGGGAGGGAAATTCTTTCTCCCGTCTGCTCTCCCTGTCTGACTCTGCAGACTCTCCGCGCTGTGGACTTGGCCAGGGTAAGATTTCAAAGGAAAGAGCCGAGGTGTACGGTTCCCGAGCCCAGGAGGCCTGTCTCATTCACAGTGACAGCGTGTGTGTTTATTTTTCGGAGGCCTGGCAGGAAGGGTGAGCCTCCCCACTGTTCCTGCAGGCTTGGGCCACCGCGGGAATGCTCTGGTCCCCAGAGCAAGGAGCCCCCAGAATACCCCACGGGAAACCCAGGGTGTTTATGCCTGCAGCCCCAGGAAATCCGAAGGTTTCTCTTGGTTTATCACAAACACCCAGATGTTGGGGATCAAATTCTTATTTCCTGAGAGGATTCCCGAAATCCTTGTGTGTTTTTGTTTTTTCCGAAGCGACTTTGCTTTGGAGGATTTTCTCCAAACTCTTTTACTACTGAGGTTTTCCCTTCAGGCCAGGACCACACAGGAACTGACAGAAATCAGGGCCATTTGCCACTGGAGTATTTTCCTCGCTGGGGAGAGGAATGGGTGTGAACTCATCACGTTTGGAA